>WBMZ01010336.1:0-132774 GCA_013400975.1 Atrichornis clamosus
CCGGGCGGGCCTCCCGCGGCAGCGCCGCGCAGCGGCCGGGAGGGGACGTAGGGGGGGGGCCCGGGCTGCGCCCCCACCGGGCGGGACCCCGCTCTGGTCCCCACCCCGCTCCCACAGCCCCGGCCCCGATCCCGGTCCTCCGGCCACGGCCCCGACCTTGGCACCCCGCTCCACCCGTCCCGATCGCGGTCCCGCCCTCCTCGCCCCGTTGTAAGAAGAACGACAGAACCCCCGTGGACATCAAAATAGCTTTATACAGATTATTGATCTCGGTATACAGGTAAAAAAACAGGCGGCAGCGACGGCAGAGCCAAGCCCGGCCCCGCGCCGCCCCCTCCCCTCCCACTGCCAAGGAAACGGCGATTCAAGTCCCTTTTAAAATGTACATTTGAAGGCACAAGTGCACGGAGCGACAGCGACAGGGACCGCCCCCGTGGGGACCGGCTCTTCGGCCGTGGGCCGGGCGCTGCGGGGGATGGATGGACGAACGGACGGACCGAGGGCACGGGGAGCCGCTCCTGCCTTCCCAAAGTGCCCAGGAACAGCCCCAGGACCGCGGGCACGGGGAGCCGCTCCTGCCTTCCCGAACAGCCCCAGTGCTCGCGAAGCTCTGAGCACACAGCCCGAGCCAGAGCCAGGCACCCCACTTGGTCCTGCTGCGTAGAAAAGTCTCACACGTTTGCAAAACATCTCAAATCCACTCACCTTAAATATACACACCTACTCCAAGCTAATTCCAAAATGCACTCGGAAGGAAAGGGCCAGTTTTTAAGAGGACTTATTGCTACAGGGACAAAGCAGGGCCAGCTCTGTCCATTACCTGCTCCCAGAGCAAACAAAGCCCAAATTGAGCCCTAAGAGCCATTTGCAAACTCGACTTAAAATAAAACCTACTGCGTCTCTTGTTAAAGGAGGAACAGTTCAGAGATGAGGCAGGATTAATGCTACTGTGTGCTGGTGTCCTGCAGCCCATTAAATGTGGAAAAGGGACATGGCCCAGGACTAAACCCCCACCCCTGCTCAGTACAAGGAGCTAGGAACAGGCACTGAGATGTTCATGGTTCCTGCACAATGAAGGCAAACAGAGCAGTTCTTTCACACCAGATGCGGGACAGGAAGATGGGGAATGCTCAGCCTCATGTCCCTGTTCCTCCCCAGCCACACCTTGTTTCTTGCAATAGAATTCCCTGTGGAACAGGGAAGGAGGTACACTGGTGTCTAAGGGTTCTCTCTGTCCCTGCACAGAACCACCCGAGATGATGACCATGGCAGCACAGGCACATGGTTCTGGAAGGGCATTTCCACAGGTAGAGGTGAGGGACATCTTCTTCCCCAGGTGACATGGCCCAAGAGCCTTCAACAGGGCTGTTCCCCCAGAGACCAGGTCAGAGCCCTGCAGAGCAGACCCCATCACATTTTTGGGTGCAAACACTCCCCCCTCCACCACAGACACCACGTGCAGGTTTCACCAGTGGACATCCCAGGCTGCTGGAGGACAGAGCATGTCAGGGCAAACTAGAGGCCTAAGGCTCCTGCACCCCAGAAATCAGGTCAGTGGGGCAAGAATCAAAAAAGAAAATGAGCAGCAAAAAAGTAAGTGCCTATTCTAACCCCAAGCCTTCTGCTTCTGCAGAAAGCATAGGAACATCAGAGATACATGAAGGCTTTGGAAATCAAATATTTCAACCATTCTTTCCTTCTGGACGTTGCTTCTATTCCCTACAAATCCCATGTGTCTTGGGTATGTGCGCTGCAGCTCCTCTTTCCACCCTCCTGCCAAGAGCTACACAACAGAATTTGGCTGCTTCTCCCTTCTCCTTCAGCACAGTTCAGCCCTTCCTCACTCCTTGCACCCAGGACCCACAGCAGCAGCCACACACGCAGGTGGAGCTCCTGCTCCACACTTCAGGGATTCTGCAGGAGCAGAACAGAGCCAAGCCAGCAGGAGATTTGCTGCCTGCCATCACCAGAGCTTGGTGACTAAAAAGTACTAGGTGGGCAATGGCACATGGTGCAGGTTTTCTTCAAACTTTAGCACCAAAGTTGGGCCATGGGTACTCTCATGGCCTCTCCCTGCTGCTCCAATAACGCTCAAATACAAAACAGAGGTCAGATTTCACTGTTTCCTCCTGAATGGTGGTGGATTTCAGCAAAACTGATCAGGTGGAGCAGGAACTGACTCCTTTTCTCTGGATCAGTGAATCCATTTGCTTAGAACAACCTTCAGCTGCTCCTTCAGTCACTGAGCTATTGCAACATTAACACCCAAAGCCAAGCCAATGACACAAACAAAACACAACCAGGGTGATGGGGATAAAGTTTCTTTCCTCCCCAGAAGTCAGGAACAGCAGCAGGCAGAGCTGGCAGCCAGTGGAACTCTGTCAGAGTTCACTAAAGCTCTGACTTGCTCAAGCTCACATCAAGAGCAATGTCATCTCCCCCAGCCTTCAGGATGACAAATCACTCCCTGAAACCAGTGACACATTAGAGGTGCTCCACAACCACTGCAGATGACAGCAGGCTACAGCAGCCCACAGTGGGAAAAGCTCCAAGGGAAGAGCTGAGAATCAAAGGCTTTTTTTTTTGGGCTTTTTCCAAGGGCTGCTCTGCAGAACATGGGTTCACGTGAGGGATCTGGCTTCCCCCAAGCATGTAGTGGAAAACATGAAATCGAAACAGGTAGAGAAACCTTTTTTGGAGCGTTGTGACCACGACTCCATGCAGGTCTTGCGGCACTTCCCCACCATCTGCCCCCTGTGCTGAGATGCTGGGGAAATGCTCAGAGCTCTGCTGGCCACCCTGTTAAGCTGCCTTTCAAACCATGTCATAAGAACCTCCAGATCTTGACCCAAATATGTAACAAACCATGTCCTTATCTCAAAAACAGCCTCCAACACCCACTGATTGCATGTACACAGGAACAGAGCAAACAGAGGCAAGTTAGGAGCTGCCACCCACCCCTCTGGAGGACACATCCTGAAGCTAATGTTTCAAAACTGAACCACAGGGATTGCCCCCCCACCACCGGGTCTGGTCCATGGGAACCTCCTTTCCTGCCCAGGAGGTGTCAGTGTTTGCTGGAGTACAGTGTTTCTTCTTCAGTGTCTGTCTCATCCTGGAATTCATGGCTCAGGAGGGACTTCTTGGAGCCAGTGGACATCATGCGGATTTCATCCTCGTAGTCGTCGTGGTGCTGCCGGAGGCGGTGGAAGCCATCCTTGTGTCTGTTGGACTTAATGGAGCAGACACACCAGATGATACAGGCAGTGAGCACCAGAGCAGACATACTTGCACCTGCCAGAGAGAGGACATCAGAGTTAATGTCACGTTCCCCCACGCCAGAGGCTCCCAGGCTTGCCACCACCTCTCCTCCCTCCTGCAGTCACAACCACTTCCTTCACTTCTCTGTGACCCTGCTCCTTTCTCCTAGGACATGGAAGACAGGAGAGCTGCTCCCAAAAACTTTATTTAATAAACTCCCTTTATTTCTGTGTCTGAAATCTAGGAGATTATCACCAAGTTCAGCTACAGATCACCAGGTCTGAACTCTCATCCCACCCCAGCAGCTGCCACCTTGATAAAATAACCTCTTAATGCTTACCTGGTGTCACACCATGCAAAAAACCTCGGAGAAGAAGCAGGATCTTCTAGCTCCCAGCTATACACACAAGCTCTCCCCATTCCAGACATCTCAAAGTACATTTGGGACCCTTCAAATCCCTACAACACACCCTACTTCCCTTCCTTCTACCAAGCAGAACCCAGGGCTGTTGGACCAGTTTGCAAGGACAAGAGTGTGTTCAGAAGGGAAAGCAGGAGATGGCTTAAGCCTGCAAGTGCTTCCCCTGTTCAGTGGAGGGTCACTGTCAGCATGAACTGGTACAGAAAGCAAAGCTCAAAGCTTTGATAAAAAGCATTACTGTACCTGCAACAGTTATAACCAGCTCCCTTGGCAGTCCAAAAATCCTGTTTTCTGTGTCAAATATTATAAACACAGAGCTGGGTGCATCATCACGTACAAAGACCTGCAGAAAGACATGAGAGATTAGATCATCTCAGAGCTTGGGTATCCCGACAAGAGAGACACTTGTCATCTGCCTGCCCTGGTCAAAGGAAAGTGCAGTGGAAAAGAAAGGTAGTCCCAGAACAACCCTGCTGTGCTGGGAAGTTGTTCTCCATCCATTATATCAAGGCAGAAAACAACTCTTGATGGCACATAATCAGCAGCTAAACAAAGGCAACCAGGCAGAGCCCAAACAGGGAAGGTCTTTATGTGACAGGGAATGGGGGAACATCTCTAACGTGGACATTCCCATACCTTGACGTGTTTCTGCTGGTAGCCACTGGCCATCGCATCAATGCTGTGAAAACCTGGAGCCAGGAGCACATGGAAGTAGCCACCTTCTTTAGTATAGACCCTCAAGCCTTCATTCAGAACAATGGTAGCTTTAGAAATTGCCTTGCCACTCTTGTCTTGGACAATCCCATGCACTCCCTTATGAACCTGAAATAAAGCATTTCCAACACTTCACGTTCAGATCCAAGCATAGGGTGCATTTGTAACTAAAATAGGATCTAATTTTCCCCCCAAAATACAGCTCATTCTTTATCCCTGATGCCCAGAATAAATAACAGTGCAAGGCAACACAGCACAGATGTTTAACTCTTGTGTCAACACATGCCCTGGTCACTTGCTGCCTCTGCTCAATCCACTCCTCATGCAGTCTAAATTACGAACATCTGTAATTACACAGCACCAACAAAACCACAAAAGCCCTCCATGCTGTTCTCTTCCTCTCCCCCTCCCCATCACTTCACTCCCTGCCAGAATTTCCTCCCACAGACTGCAGCTCACCTCCACAAGCATGCTAAGGAGAGATTTCCTGTGGTCTGCCCACAGGCCAGGAAGCTGTCCAGCACTCGGGAAGTAGCAGCAGCTGGTATAAACAGTGATCTCAGGACAATGACCAAATGTCACACTGAAATCCTGCAAAAAACAAAACCACAGTTACAAGAAAAGAGGTATTAAAAAAGCTTTGCAAAGCACAGCTGAAGGTGGGGAAGTTTTGCCCCAACATCAGAACAAATATGCTTTTTATTGGTTGTTTAGCAGAGATGAAAAGCCTTGTGCCATGCAGCAGTACCTTCATACTTCCCAAGTGACTGTGCCACTCCGAGCCACGGATCACACCGCCAGGAATATTCTCATCTGTGAGAGCAAAACCACAGCTGTAAGCCAGAGCTGCCCCAGCAGAGTCTGCCACAAGCTGATGGGGGTTCAAGGAGTCAACCAAACATACCTGACTTATTTGGACAGCCTGGCTGGCCCAAGTGCATCACTGGGTGGTTGTTTGCATATAGAGATGCCAAATGCTTTAGTGTATCTTTGTTCTCCACTACAATGAGAAAAGTGAGACTTTGAGTGTGAAACTCCCATTCCCTGGAGGGGCAGATTCCCATTCTAACCCCATGATCCTGTACTAAACACACATTGTTTCAGGAGCATTCCTGATTTCCTCAAACAACAAGGGGCAGCATCAAAAGCAGATTTTATACTGGCTTTGGCAGAGGAAAGGTTGAAATACTGTTGTAGGAATAGAAATTGTAAGTGTTTTGATCCCTAGCTGAACCCTGTGAGGTATTATAGCTTTACTTACAGACTGTCAACTACACATACAAAGGGCTGAACACAAAGGAGGCAACAGAACACCAGGAGCACAAAAAGCTCTGACAGCACGTGGTCACATGAACCTCTGCAGGGACAGCCCGAGGGACACCGTGCAGTCAGTGGTACCTGACTGTGTTGGTTTGTCATAGGGGTAAGTGACAAGCAGAGATCCTCCATCCAGGGCAACAGAGAGGCTGAAATCCTGCTTCAATATCAAGTTCTCCATGATGGCTTTGGTCTCAGGCTCTCGTGCTACTGAGTATCGGGTGTAATTGCCTGTAAATCAGAACAACAAACAGGAAAGGGAACTGAAAACTGCTTCCTCTGCTGTTTGAGAGGCGAGAAGTACATCCTTTATGCCTGAAATTAAGTCTGCTGCATGTATTAAAAGGCACCTGCTAGACCTCAGCAGATGCACCTGACTGACCAAGTAAAGCACCCAATCCACACTATCCAAGGGGGAGAATTCATCTGCAGAGCTAAACAAATGTGCAACACCACTATTTCCCCAGGCTATTCCCCTTTGTGTTGCAGAGGGTGTTTCATGTGTGTTTGCTCACGACAATGTCACACTAGTGACATTTGCGATGAACCCTGCCAAACTTGGGCAGAGAACACTTCCTCCTCAGGAAGGGTGGGCAGATACAGTGCTATGGATACAGTTACATGGAAACCAGAAAAGCATGAAAAAGGAGACTGTTTCTGGGGAGCATGAACAGAGGGCATTTTTTCCAGGGATGAAAGAAATCCATTAAGAGTAAAAATACATCAGGTATTATCTGACTATTCCTAAATAACTCTGCTTTGTCTCTGGCACATAAGAGACTGCAAATTGCTGTCTGTAAAGGGGATCCAGGCTTTGGAAGCTTCCCAGAAGCTGCCTGAAGCACTGCTTTCTTTACAGGCAGACCCTGTAACCAAAGGACTCCACCCAACCAGGGAGCTGTTGCTTTACTTGTGAAATCTGTGTCCAGATCTTTGCCATGAGCATTAGTCTGGCCTATCTTGGAGGTGCAGCCTCTCTCCTGCGCGACCTCACGTCCGTCTGGGTTCAGGGAAGGCACAATCACAATCCGTGTTCGGTCAATCAGCTGAGCAAAAGGACAAACAGCACAGAGAGTGCAATTAGTACGGTTCATTTCCCTGGATCTCATCCTAGGAGCTGCAGTTTGAGGTTCCCACTCACCCCATGGCTCGCACACCTCCCCATTACACACGGGATCACCACAAGCCCCAAGCCAGAGTCAGCAAGAGGAGTCTCTCCCAGTGAGCACTGTCATCTCAGGACACAGCTGGGAGGCTCCAAGGTGGTCCCTTACAAGGGCCCCTCACCTTTGTAACAGCAGCGTTCTTCCTGTAGTTCATGCACAGAAATTCTGCCAGTGTCAGGAGCAGCTCTGTCCCAACAGGAGCGTTTCCATGAATACCAGCAACAAAGCGGATCTTGGGCTCCTCAGGCTCGGACTCGTTGGGTTTGTTGGAGATTTCAAGGGACCAGATCTGGCGGAATTCAACGCTCTGGCCCAAACTGCCAAGAGATGGGAAATGGGAGCGTCAGCTCAGGGACAGAGCTGCAACTCTAGCCTGACCTCATGGAGAAATCCCAGTGTGGAAGGTAACTGCTGCCAGCCTACATGAGAAGGCTGCAAAGGGAAGGGAAACACAACCACATCAGGAGGGCAGATCTGCAGCAGCACTGAACAGAATTCGCTATGAACATCAGTATCTGGGTAAGAGTGTATCCAGGTCCAGATTCACAGGCCACCCCATGATCCATGCATCTCCATATAGCCCATGAGATCACGATAAATGTGGAACTAATGGATGCCTCTGTGCTCCCAATGGTGACTGTTCTTTGGGGGTTTTTTTCCTTCAGAGCAGGATACATCTGGACATCAAACTAATTTATAAAGCACCCGGTGTGGAGAACAAAAGAGGCCTGTTCCCAGTAGTGCAGGAGCTGTTGCTACAGCCATGCCATTAAGTTGGCAAACTGAATGCAGGGAAAGCAGGGAACAGACTCAGGGCTGATGCAACTGCAGGGACAATAGAGGCTACAGATCAGCAAAGCAGCCTTGGCACCAGCAGGGACAGCACATGAGCACATTGTGCCTGGTGACAACAAGCAAATGAGGCCCTGGGACAAAGGGATTTGTGCTTTCTAAAGCTGACAGAGGGTGAATGCTACAGGTCACAAAGGAAAGCAGAGGATGGCAGCAGCTGGTCTCCTGCAGGAGGGCAAGGACCTTGGCCCAGGGCAAGCTCACTCAAAAGCATCTTGCACTACTGAAATAAAATCTGGAGGCAGACAATGAAAAAAGGCCATCTGAGATTTCTAAGTCAAATTAGATCATTTTTGCTGGGTACTCTTCAGCAGGGCAGATAACAGAAAGGATTTAAAAACCAGATAAAACAGCATGGAGCAGAGATATTTGCAGAAGCCTAGGATATCAATGCTAGGAATATTGCCAGTCCCAGGCACCCCTGGGGAATTGAGGAAAAAGCACACGGATGCACTTGAGTCCCTGCAGACACTGCTGTGCCACCATGTCCTTACACACGGAGCGCCCTCGATTTCAGGGAGTACAGGGAAGGGAGGGATGAGCTCCCCATCTCTGCACTGCGTTCACAATTTCACAACACCCCTACCCCAGGCTGCTGCTCGGGGAGGAGCTGAGCACTACGGCTTTGTTTTCACCTGGTGAGATTTGTGATGTGTGGGTAGTTGAGGTAGAGGCCTCGGAGGAACTCGGAGAGGTCCTTGTAGGGCCGGTATCTGTACGGAGCCACATCCCTGGAGGAGGTGAGCAGTAGCCGCTCCAGACCATTCTCAGCAGAGAGATCTTTGATCAGGGTCTCAAACTCCTTCTCGTTGGGGTTGCTGGTGTCTGGGGTGTTCAAGACCAGTACCTTGCCCTCCTCCACTTTGCTGTCTGTTCGTGAAAGAGTGAAGTTGACCTGCACCCCACCTTTGCTGCCAACTTCCACCAACTTAGTGACTGGATCATACCTGCCCAGGGAAAAGAAGGTACAACAAAACATCAGGCATATGAAACAAGCCATCCCCCACTTCTGACTACACACCCACAGGGGACTCCTACTGCTCCTCAGCAGTGAGAAGAATAACAGTCCAAAGGGACATGGGAATGGCAGGACAGGGAGCAGCTCAGAGCCCAAAATGGCACTGAGCTCCTTCTGGCTCAGGTGTTGCAGGGTTACGTGGCAGACTCCAAGACAACAAGTCAGGCTGCTTTAACACAGAATTTTGGCAGCATTGAAGTGATGAAGTCATTTCTGTGGGCAGCTGCCTGGAAAAGAATTTCCCCTAAAGACACCAAGTTATCAACTCCAAACAAGGGAAGACTGGGATTGTACACCAATGCCAGGTGAGCAGTCTCTGACATCACAGCAGCCTCACACCACTATCTCTGCACAGGCCAGAGGGCAGGAGAAACACCCATGCCTACGTGTGCTGTAGGCAGAGGTGATGGAATATTCCTGGGAGGGAAGTCAGGCATGCAGCCGTTTGCTCCTCGTGCCGTGGCTCGCTCACCCTCGGGCAGAGGCTGTGATTTTGTACATCCCTGGGACCAGGAGGCGCCAGAAGTCTCCATCCTTGTAGGTGGTCACCGGGTGGTTGATGTCGGCCACGCTGATGGTGGCGTTGAGGATGCCCCTCTTGTCCACAGCATCCAGCACAAAGCCCCAGACACCACGGTGAACCTGCACAAAGGAATCCTGCTGAGTGCCTGCCCTCACTCTGCCTTCCCCCCTCACACACCATGACACCCAGATCCCACCAGCTCCCAGCCCACGATTTTCAGCATTCCCACAGCAGCAAGATGTTTCAAAAGGGTTCAGGTTAGACTGGCCAGCAGCTGGCGTGGACAAAGATCACCTGATGAGTACAATGAGCAATTGTTTGGCTCAGGGTGTCACAGCACAGCACTCTCTGCTCCACACCTTTGTTTGCACGTCCCAGGTGTGCAGCACCAGCCCCCACTCAGATGGGAACAGAACGTAAGGGACGTTCCAGCCTAGGGAAAACCAAGTACTGGTACATAAAAAGCCCCCAACCTGCACCCTCTGGATGCTACTTCCATGCAGACTTTTGGTATGTTGAAAAGGAAGGGACAGGAGCTGAGATCGGTTCTGATGTAGATGATTTCTGTGGAGCAGGTACCCAGCCTGGCCAGGAAGCAGCACTTGCAGATCACCCTGTTCATTCTGGCATGTCTAAAGCAAACCCCAGAGGCAGCTCACACCATTGCCTCGGGTCAGAGCATCTCACCTGTTTCATGAACTGCAGCAGTGACCGCCGGTTCTGTGCCCAGTACTTGGGCAGCTCCTCAGCTTTTGGGTATTTCACACAGCCCAACTCAATGGTCACTTCAAAGCAGTTTGTATGTAAATAATTCCAGTCTTGCATCCCACCTACAACAAGAATGCAAAAGCAGTTTGGACTTCTGGAGTACCACAGCTCAAAAAAAAAAAAAAAAAAAAAAAAAAAAAAAANAAAATCAGATAGTAGAGAAAGATGAAGTACAACCTTGCAGGGAGAAGGCTTTTACACAGGGCAGGATTCAAGCTTCAAAGGGATTTCAAATGACAAATAACTTTCCTTCTTGTAAATACCTTTTGTGCTAATAAAGTGCTGTAAAATTTTATGAAACCGTTTTGCTAATAGCCAGAAAAACTACACTATAAATTCCTTCCCCCAGGAATAACTTTATCTGGGTACATTATTTAAGAGGTTATAAAAGAAACCTGAGTCCCATTAATCTGAGCTGACCAATGCAGAGTTCCTGACTGATCAGACTAAATTATTTAAGCTGCACATGCATTAACTTGAAGACAATCAGTGCAGGAGATTTAAGGTGTACTTTACCTGGAACGTTGTACCACTGAGCTCCATTAGTGATGCCATGAGGGAAATACTCAGTGGGGTACATATCTTTACAAGGCCTTCCCTGATACATCTTTGCATTTTCCTATAAAACAAGATGCAACATGTGAAGGTGAGTCTGCACTCCACAGCCATGGGCACTCTTGTTCCACCCTTAGTCACACACTCCGGGTTACTAAACACAGAGGTTCACACAGAGGTGTGTCTACAAACTGCACCCACACCCAATCCCAGCCCAGAGATATCCCTGCTCTCCTCCCAGCCCATGAACGGCATTTCCCACCACCCTTCAGTGTTCCTGAACAGTCCTCCTCTCTCAGCACCTACAGAGAGTGCTGGACATCACTCATGAAACAAGAGACTCCAGTAGAACCCTTCTGCTGTGCCTTCAACACCACGTGCCCACCCACAGTGCCTGCACCTCTACCAGTCTTGGGAGGTTCCCTGGAAGCTGAAGAGGAGTTTCCCAGGAGTTAACCCAGCAGGATGTGCTCATTTTCCTGTTAGAGCTTTACCTTGGAGTAGGCAAGTGCCAGCTTCTGGAACACAGCATCATCTGGGGATTTACTGTATATGGCTATTCCTTGTTCATCATCATCAAAGGGGTAATTAACCACCAGAGAACCTGCAGGCAAAACAAGCTTTGGCTCATACTTATGTGCTTTCCCAGTGATCCCTCAGCATAATAGGGGAAATTCTTCTCCAGCAAGTGCCAAGCCTTCTGTTTCTCAAGACTTGGCATTAAACAAAGCATTAAGCCCAGTGGTTAGAAAAGACAGAAGCACAGGAAGAGATAACACCACACCTAGTTGGGAAGGTGAACCAAAGCCACGACAACATCAAAGCTTTGGCCCTTGAAGGAGGGCTGAGCATAACCACATAATAGTTGCTTTCACAGAGAAGTGAAAGCAAGGGGAGGAATTTCCTAGAACGTGCATGGTGCTTTTGTCCCAAATGACACCGTTTTTCAGCTTTCTGGAGTTTATTGCTGAAGGTTTCCCCAAGGAAGCTGTACTAATAGCACCATCAAACCCCAGACACCACTGCTGCTGGAGATCTGCCAGCCCCCCCAGTATTCACACATGGTACTTCTGCACTACAGATGAAACAAGCTGGCACAAAGCAACCACCTGCAAGTTACCACAGCTACAAGCCAGCAGACAAACTGTCTAGGGAATAAGCTGTAATACACTGAGACTTAATTGCGAACACTCCAAAAAGATAATTAAATTACAGCAAATTTCATAGTTCCACCATGTGATTCAAGGCAGGGAACCCTCAGGATTGCATTCACTTTATAAATGCTGTGAAGCCTTTAACAGCCACAGCTCTGTGTCCCATTCCCAGACCATCTGCTGAGCAAGTGCTGACAAGAAAGTCCATCCCCATCTCCCACATGCTCCCTTCAAAGAAGCAGTTGGGATCTTCCCAGCAGCTGCCTCAACTCCCTACAAACATGTCTGGGGACACGGTTTTCACCCTCTCTTTCCAACTTCTGCTCCATCTTGCAGCACAAGAGCTCCTCAGTGCACACCTGGAACACTGTGGGGACATTCCTGCAAACTCCCATCCCACAAAGCCCAGCACAGAGGAAGGAGCTCAGGGTGGTTGTGGTACCTCCGTGCAGGTTTGCCGAGAGCACAAACGGGTAAGACTTTAACCAGGCCATGACAGCACGAGTTTCTGGCTGTGGAGGGTCTGTCACATGGACAAACTGATCTGGGAAGTTCCTGTTCAGGTCATAGTTGTTGCTGTTGTTTCTGCCAACGGTACCTCCTTTGTCTCCTGGAAATTAAACACAATTGAAGCTCACACCCTATGAAGAGGCTTCAACCTTCTACTACAGAGCTTATAAGTACCAGGTAGTGAAGGCAGCAGAGAGCACAGCAGTGCTGGCTCCCTGCACCCAAGAGAGAGGCACCCAGGCCCTTCTCCAGCTGCTCTGCACAGCTTGGGGGCCTTTCAGGTGGGTGTTTGCTCGGGCTCTCAGGGCCAGTCAGACCAGCAGAAAGGCACTGAACCATGAACAATCCCGCAGACGGATGTCACGACCGCAGAAACCTCAGGGCTCCCCTTCTCAAACCAGCCAGACAAGTTCTCTGTTAAACCCAAGCTGAGCTCTGCTTCCAGAAAGTGATTTTGGACAGAGTCTGTTCTGCCAATCTGCAAGAGCCACGTAGTTCTAGGACTTCCCTGAAGGATGTTTTTGCCAGTTTCAACCTCATGATAAAAGTCTGTGTTATCCTTGGAACAGTGCTCTGCAGACAGCCTGGCTCCCACACTGCATTAACTAAGAGAATGGACCAAAGCACAGCAAGCAAGAGCTGTGTCAAAGAAATGTCTTTTCTTAAAATAAGCCCTGGATTAGCCACAAACCCTAAGAGGACCCAAACAGGGGCAGTTTATAGCACTGCTGAAGTATAAGGGCTCTCCCCAACAGCTTCCAGCATCCATCAATCATCCACATCCTGCAGTGCAGGGTCCACCCAACTCCTCCCACAGCACACGAAGTCCCTTCCCAGTCTCCCTGTGTGGAGAGTACTCCTGTTCCAGCAAGGCTTCCATATTTCCCAGGGATACCATGAACACAAAGGCTTGTTCTGAGAGCTAGAAATCCCACAGATATTTCAGCACAGACTGCAATACCTTCCTGGGACTTCTCGTAGCCATCAGGGTTCATAGATGGCATGATGTGGATGCGTGTGCTCTGGACCAAGTCAGTCACTTCAGGATCTGTGCCGAAGTTCTTGCAGAGGTACTCGATGAGGTTCAGGAGAAGCTCTCGCCCCACAACTTCATTCCCGTGCATGTTACCAATGTACTTGAACTCTGGCTCACCTGCAGACATATGGTCACACCACACAGACATTTATAACCACTGTGTTACAGCTTGGAGACATCTCCCCACCCTGAGCATTGCTCTCACAGGCTTTGCTGGAGGACATTTACCTAAAATTCACACTCCTGCTCCCACAACTCCAAAAAGATCAATGTCTCAGGGAAGCCCCTTGCTCCTTCCGTCCCTAGAGGTCCATGTCCAGCACAGATGTCCCCAGTAATGCTATTTAACATGACTTTAACTGCATTTGCACTTTCTGTAAAGGATACTACAAGGAGCAGCTCAGTCTCTCACAAGAGGTGCCACCTCTACACTCCTTTTTGCTGTGCCCAGCTTCCCAGTGCGAAGGGTCTGCCACCTGTGTTTGTGCCTCAATAAAAAGCATTCCCCACATCACCTGCTTCGTGGATGCCAGGGTTGTCAGAGATCTCCATGACGTAGAGCTCCCGCAGCTCCACGGACTTGCCCACGGAGTAGAGCCGGGTTATGTTGGGATACTCGTTGGCGTAGCGCCGCAGGAAGATCTCCATGTCCGAAAAGTGGTGGTGGCGGAAGTCCACAGGTTGGATGGGTTGATGGACAGGGCTTGGACTTGGGGCCTCTGCCTGCACAGGGGTGGGGGTGATGGTCGTGACAGGTGCAGGTGCTGCTGTGAACTGTGTGACATTGGGAGCTGGGGACATCACAGTTGGCTGCAAGGAGAAGTTCACTTCTGTTGCGTCTCCCTCCTTCACCTCGATGTTCTCTTTGGTCACTGGTGTGTAACTGTGAGAAGAACAACTGACTTCAGCAAGGAGGCTCTGCAGAACAGAGGTCAAAACCCCCTGCAGTCCCCCCGCTACTCCAGCCTACTCCTCCCAACCCAAACACAGTGGGATGTTAATGATTATGTGAGAGATTCACCAGGGACCAAGTTGATGGGACTCATCCCACTGCCACCAAACCCAGCTCCGCTTAAATGAGTTCACTCAGCAGGGAAGAAGCTCCAGGTGTACCACAGAGCTAGCCAAGGGGCAAGTTACACATTCACACTCAAACTCCTGCTGGGGTGACCCGACTCCACCTTCTCCCTTTGCACAAAAGTAAGGTGCAATTTGATACAAGCAATCAAATGAAAGTTGACAGAAATTCTGTGCATTCAACAGCACCTCACTGCAGGAGCAAACACAGCTGCAGCTCTGAGCTGGAATAATTTACTGCTGCAGCTTCCAGCCAAGCCCCTTAAATACACAAGGTACTTCAGAGGGGGAAATCAAGTGAAGGAACAGGAGCAGTTGGCAGTGTGGATCAGGCTGCCAGAGACATTACCCCGTTACAGTTGCAGTCACGTTGTAGGTCCCAGGCACCAGCAGCCGGTGGTAATCCCCAAATTTGCCCGCTGTGATGTTATGAGCAATACCAGCAACAGCAATGGTCGCATTGTCCAGGCCAGCTCCAGTGATGGCATCCCTGACAAAGCCCTTCACACCAATGTGAACCTGAGGAAAACAGTGCAAGGGCCTGGCTGAAGACAGGCAACATCAGGGGAACTGTGTCCTCAGTCAGTAATTCCCCTCACCCTTCCCCAAATGCAGCAGGGTGGGGCAGCTGCCAGGCAAAGACACCCAAGAGCTCAGGGCTCAGTGCTTAGCCAGACAGCAAGGACAGGAATTCCAGTTTGGATTGGGAAGGCAGCAAGATCTCAGAATTGATCCTCCCTAACAAGTCCTTGAATTCGACACAGGCACACAACAATATGAACGTGCCAGGGTTACAGGCCAAATGCAGCTGCCTCTGTTCCCAGTCTGAACTGTTGCCTACTCAACTCATGTGTGGCATCGGGAGACAGCCTGGCAGAGGGCTCTGCGAGCCAAGGTCTCAGCAGTGTTGGTGCTTGTGAACATCACGGGAAATTCATGGCACTGAGACCATTCAGGTACTCTGCATGACTTACGGAGATCTGCACCAGTCAGTCCCTCTAACACTGCACTCCATGAGGCCCCTCTGAGCAGCACTCTGCTATTTGGGGCACGTGGGAGCTGTGGCAGAACCAGAGAAACACAGCAGCTTTGTAGCCACTGATCTCCACAGAGTAAAAAAGGCACAAGAGCACCTGAACACAGTGCTCCAAGCCCACCTGGACACACAGGTTTTACAGCTGCCACCCCCACACCCATCCCAGCCCTCACTACCTTCTCAATGAAAGCAAGGAGAGACTCCCGGTTGTTCTCCCACTCCTTTGGAAGCTCGGAAGTCGGTGGATATTTGCAGCAGGACAGCTCCAACGTGATCTCAAAGCAGTTGGCCCAGACATAGTTGTAATCCTGCATCCCACCTGAGAAAAGGAGGCAGAGACATGTCCCAAGAGCAATCCCACAGATATCCCACCACAGGATGCTATTTCTCCTTGTCCTTCAGCCCCACGCAGCATCTCCCCAGGATGCTGCCCCAGCTCCAGAGGGAGCAGCCTAAGGAGAAAAGTCAGGTCAAATTATCATGACAGCCCGTGCTGGGGAAGATTGAGCTCCATTGCCCTCAGTAACTGGAACACTGGGCCATTCAAATCAGCCACAGAGACAGCTCAAAGTGACAGTCCCTTTGGTCTCACTGCTCCATCAGCACAGCACTTGGAAATTCATACAGGTTCATTTTACATTTCCAGACATGACAAACCCAGTGTCCCAGGGATGGCACACCAGACTCTGAACATTCCAGCTGCTGAGTCCTTCCCTGTGCATTCCAAGCCACCTTCAGATTTGTGAGGTCTGTCTGCAAGAGAAGTTACTTCAATCAAAGTGAGCTTGAGGCCTCTGATACAAAAGAACACACCAGACTATCAACTTGGGAAGTGGCAGCTCAAATCTGCACACTGAAATCAGTTTCAAGGACCACACAATTGTTCCCCTAAAAGCCTCTTAGCAAAACTCCAGACAGGATGGGAGCAATGCTTCCCTTTCTCTAGCTCTTCAGCTGCTCTTTTTTTCCAACTCCTTATCCAAATGTCTGCACCTGATAAAGGTCCACCTGACAAAGTCTGAGAAACTTTTCTTGGCCAAGGCAGCAGCCTCCTCCCATGCTTCCTCTGAAGGCAGCAGTTTCAAATCAATCTAAGGATGTTGCAACACCTCGAGACAGTTTGTTAGCTTAGTGCTGAACCAGCCAAACCTCGGTGAGCACTAGGAAACAGGAGGGCACAGAGCTGTTTCCCAGCTCTTAATCTCATTTTGCTGTTCTTGCCCTTCAGAGAAACCACAGGCATTGCCACAAATCAAAAAGGTCACCTTGTCCCAGCAAGTGTCCTGACCCCATTTGCTGAGGTTTACATCCAACCCTCAGCAAGCAAACCTGTTCCTCAAACAGGACTGAATTATGGACCAGCAGGACCTGAGGACTGCAGGGAGCAACACTCATGACCTGGAGCCCAGACCTGAGCATGCTGCTGAAGATCACCAATGCCCAGCCCTTTAAACATTATTGCATGTTTTCAGCAGTAAAAAGGACACTCCAAAACCACCACCTCTATGAAACAGGTTTCAGAGACAACCTGATACATCCCACCACAGGACTGTAGCCAGACAACCATATGAAAGGATTGTTCCCACCACCCAATCAAGCAGTTGTGTCAGTAGGGAAGACACATCACACTATGTTTTGTGAGTGCTGACGATGTCTCCTGGTTTACACAACCTTATTTAGTTGTGGCAGGTGGTGTGTCACAGCCTTGGCCACCACTTCCTAGGCAGCTCTGTCCCAACCTGCACAGCAGTGCCTGTGACCAGAGCCCAGAGACCTCCACACCAACAGAGTGGCTCCCACCAGTGTCACCTGGACACAGGGGCCCAGAGTCTCTTCTGGATGAGTTGAGGGAGTCAAACTGACTCTCAGAAGTCCCTCTCTCAGAGAACAGCAATGCATTTTCTCCACAGGAGGCAGATGCCAAGTCCAGGTGAAGGAAAGCAGAGAGCCTGTGGCAGATGTCACAGCACTGCCCTGCAGAACCCCAGCAGGAAGGTCTGTAAGAAATGCAGACTTTGTGCTCCCATTCTTTGCTTGGCCCACTGAAGTGCTGCATTAGTGCTGTGCCATTAAACCTCACTTACTTTGTCTGAGCAGTTTCCTAATCATTCACAAGCCTCTTGAAGTGAGGGACTCTCCATGGCACTGGCCAATTAACTGGCCAGAATGGATCAATATCTTGATGCAAATGCACTGCCTGGCATTGGCAGGGGCTCTGTTAATGCATGGCCAGGAACAGGAAAACAACAGCAGCACTCTGCTAAGCAGAGGATGCTTCTAGCAGAGGTGGTGGCCCAAACGGTCAGGGACCACTGCTCTGAATTCAACAGCCCCACTGCAGCTGGATAAAGCAGAAATGGACTGACAGGAATAACAGCATAAAGTAGGATTTAGAACAGGCCCCTGGGAAGATGTGCAGGATGGTATCACAACGAAGATGTCCCAGTTCCTCTCAGTTCTCCTGGGAGTGTGCTGCTAAGGGAACACGGAGCTTTTATTGTAACAAATCAAATGTCACAGCCAGGAGGGCACTGCAGCTCATGCACGGGCTGACATCAAAACAGGAAAGAGACTTTTCTGTCCAGCACAGGGGCCCAGAAAGTGTTTGAGGACTTTCTCAAACTCAGTTCAAGGGGTTAGAGAAACAAGGCCTGTGAGTCTGATCCACCCTCAGCTCCATTCAGCTCCCGTTACCAGGCTCAGCAGAGCAATGCACAGCAGGCTGTTCTCTCACCAGTAAACACCATGCCGAGTGAAACAATTTGCCAGCCCATAACCATCTGCTCCTAGCAGGACGTTAACGCATTTGAAAACATCCATACGTAAACCAGAGCCATTATGAAACATATTTAGTGCTTCATCTGCCATTCAAGCAAATTTAGGACAGATGCTCACCCATAATAGAGCAGCAACGGACTAAATTAGAGCTTGCTACATCAATTCTGGTGCAACTCTCTCTTGGAGAAAGTAGTTCACTGCATTCTTGAAAATTTGGATTGTATCCACTGCACATATTTGGCCTTCACATGGCTCTGTTGCAGAGCAGGACAGTTATTTTTACAGCATGTGGAATTACGTATTTTCCCACATACCATCTGCACAGCCTCTCCTGGCTATGCAGAGATCCAGAGGGGTGAAGAGAGACCTGCACCCAGCCTGCCATTAGCAGGGCACTATGTTCATGGAGTAGAGCAGAAAACACACACCTGAGGCAGAGAACTGTCAGACTACAGTGCTTCTGCTCTGTTTGGGTAATATCTGGGATAACCTGTTGGGTTTATTTCAGCATTTTTAATCACAGGGTGTCTTCTAGGCCACACTGCAAAAAGCTTCAGCCTCCCCATGAAGAACCATACCCATTTCATCAGTGAGGAAAGTAAAGAAATTGAGCAGCTTAGTGTCACAGCGAGTCAGCCCCTGGCTGGCAGCAGATCACAGAAATGCTCAGAACAAGCCTCACTCCTGCTCTGTCCCACTCCCTGAGCATCAGGACTGTGCTTCAGGCAGGGATCCCAGACCTCCTGCAGCACAAGCACTGCAGAGCTCACGGTGACAGGGAGGCCTCTGCTCCCTGCCAAGCTCGAACCAGGAGCATGCAGCTCTCTAAAGTCAAGCCTGAGCATCCAGATACTATAAATACTCCACGTGCCAGGAGAAGCCTTCCAGGCCAGCCAAGGACTCTATTTTCAAACTGCACTATGCAGAAAACTAATTCCAGCTCTCACTGGAGCAGACATCAGGAGATAAGGAACCTGCAGCTAAGTTAAAGCAGAGAAATGGCCATGTCTGCTCCGCAGAGAGAGCAGATGGCACCAAGCAAGCTGGAGACATAATTCAATACGTGGCACAAGTTGCTGACTGCTCAGAACTGATTGTCTCATGGCATGAGACTGAGTGAGCACCAGCAGCAGCACCAAACAGGCGAAGGAATGTTCTGGTCCATTAGATCTGCACTCATTCAAACTCAGAGGAGGTGAGGTGTGAGCCTCCAAGTGCAGCAGCTGCCCAGCCCTGCAGCCTTTTCTCAAAGAGAAGGGCAGAGTTCCCCCAAGAGCTGCACCAGCACAGCACTGCCCAGTACTTCATGATAGATGTGAAAAGAGGCACCAGACCCTTCAACTATCAAGCCAATACTTTTCTCAAGAAGAAAAAGAATTGCTGTGAGAATTTTATGAAAACACGAACACATCAGTGCAGCATATTGTGCATATCCCCAGAAAGACATGGCTGAGAGCTCCTACCAGAGCTCACTCCATGCAAGCGCCTTCTGCCATGCCACCACAAGCAGTGACGAGAACCCACTGTTCTCAGCACTCCTTTTAAGTGCTCTGAGTTGGATGCCACTAAAAGCTGGTTGGAAGCTCAGTGTGCCTGGTAACCACAGTCAGAACAACCTACTAAGCACACCTAAACCTACTTTCAACCTGAGAACCACGTGGTAGATACCAGAAACATCTCAAACACTTGAGTGTCAAACAAGTGTCAAACACTTGAGCGTCAAACATCAGTCAAACTAGCAAGAAAATAACTTTTAGGAAGGGACTGCAGGTAACAATAAATCTTTCAAGGCTGCCCACAAAATAGACTGTTGAACTTCATGTTGAATTTAGTTTCTGATCTGAGTCTCTTAACACAAAGGCAAAGCACATCCTGCCCACAGATAAGACTAGAGTAGTTCCTTAACTGCTTTGCATACCCCAGCTCAGACTTGCATGTATTCAATTGATCTGAACCAGTTATTTGGTAGCTAAACCCCCAAAAGGTTAAAAAAGAAGGAAAAGAGCATGCACACCAGAGATAGCCTCTAAAAAGCGTCCCAGTCACTGCCGTGCTTATCTACAGCAGCTGGAATGCAGGAGCCAAATTCAGCTGTCTGGCAGAGATCCATCTTTCTTTGTGCACACTTGACCTTAGCAATTACACTCATGGTTTGTACTTGCCACCTCGATTTGACACATGTAAGAGGCTGTTTGCAAACTCAAATGAAAGTTAATGGGGTCTGGCACCAGCATAAACTTGAACTGGTAACTCCAGGACAATGAATCCTGTGGCAGTTTGCTCTCCAGCATGTTTGATTTCACATGATAAAATGTGGCAAGAAAATTTCCACCTGTTGAAACACTATGTTCTCATTTCTTTGCTTTTCCTGGCTTTAGTTCACTTGGAACCTGCAGGAGTCTCTCCTGGCACAACCTGATCTGGAGGCCACGAGCACGTACCCTGCAGTGCTCACAGAACTGTGTGCTCTGCTTATCTACCTCTAGAGCTCAGCTCAGGGACTGGGATTTCCCCAGCCTCATTTCACCACACATCTAAATTCTGCAGTCACTGGGAAAGGCCTCCTGATCCAAGTACGAGCCTCCACAGTCCTTGGCACAGAGCTGAGCAACTCAGATGACTCAAAACAGCCACTGTGATGTTTTGCTGCTTCTCTCACACCACCTAAAACTGAGTCCCCTCTGCCTGCTCTTCATCCACTACTAAAAATAAATGTTAAAATCTACAACCCTGAAGGGCTAAGTTCACACAACGTCACATTACATGTGTAGTGGCCTGTGGTCAGTTCACCCCTGCTCTCCCTTGGGTTACATTTTACACTAATTCCTTGGCTGGGGAGCTGCTCCAAGGGCTGCTGTCACCCTCAGCAATGTTCCACTCCAAGAGTCCACGTCAGTGCATCCTCCCAGTAATCTCTGCCTGTAAACTGCCCACAGCCATCAGTGCTGAGCCCGAGATTGCGGCTTCTCACAGAGAAAGGGTTTATTTCTGCAGAGACTGAGTGCTGGAGGCTATCAGACACAGTGCAAACCACAGCGACGGCAGCACAGAGTAAACTGCTCTGCAGTTCACACCTTTTATTTCCTGTGAAAGGAAAGTGGTGCCATTTCTTTGTCCTGCTGGCAAGCAAAGGCAGCCTGAAAGGTTCACACACCAGTGCCACAGCCACCAACCAGCTGCCTCACAGCCAAGCAGGAGGATGAAAAAATCAACCCTGCAGTGAAAAAAGCTGCTCTCTGAGGTCAGGGGAACACAGGCCCAAAGCTCTGAAATCACTTCCCCTCAGAGCACACCCATCCCACTTCACTACAGGGGCAGAAAACCTCAGAGCTGCAGTTAAGAAACCTCCCAACCGAGGTGTTTGCCGATAACAACAGCGACCACAACAAGGCAGCACAGATCATCCAGGATATCCTGTTCCCTCACAAGCCAAGCCACCAGATTACACAAACTTTCCTCCTGCTGGACTTCTTACAGCAGCAGAATGAACCCTGAGACAGCAAACACCAGGGCTGGTGTGCTCAGCAGGGTAGAGGGAAGGAGACAGCTGGAAGAGAGAGAGATCAAATCGCATCTTATTTGAACACAACATCTTATTTGCCTAGTGAAATCCTGGGGAATGATTCAGCCACTGCTAAAACTCAAGTCTTCCTCTTCCAGCACAGACATGATGTGTTCAGACCCAATAATGGGTCCCTCTCCCAACTTGCCAAGCAAGTTTGATGCAGGATTAACACAGGACTCTGCTCCAACATCCATTTTTCAGAAAGACATCATCTTACTAGAAATCATTAAGCTGTAAGCTCTGAAGGATAAACAACATTAGCTGTCACTGCTTGCTCAGCACTTCTGCCATCATCCCTCAGCCACAGCATGAGGAAAAGCAGAGCAGTCCAGGCATAGCAAAGCAACACAACTTCTTGAGATCATTTCTGCAACGTTTTTGTTGTGTTCTCACCACAGAGGTTCCTGCTCTGTCTGGCGAGGCCATGGCTGTACAACATATGCTGAAGTGGCACAGCAATGGGGTAACTTCTAATGACACAGACAAGATTTCTCTTCCAGCCCACGTGGGAGCTCTCTTTTCCATGAGAGCTCCTCCTCACATAAATTATTATTTAAATCCCATTTTCAACAAAACCAATACACACAGAGCCACAGTGTGGCTGAGCCAGGCCAGTAACCTCCACCTCCACAGGCAGCGTGGTGGCACCAGGAGGTAATCTGCTCCTATTCAGCTCACTTCCCTGTGCAGTTGCCTAGCGCAGGGATCAGGAGCTCTCCTAGAGGCTCCATTAGACCAAATTTCAGACCCCTTCTAGATCTCCCACACTGGTGGATGAGAACAGGTCATGCAGGCAGGCTGTCACATTCCACGCACGTCTCAGAGCAGAGCAATTCATGGAAAAGCTGCCGACTCCACTTACAGCAAGAATACCTTGGTTAGCTCAGACCATGCATCTAAGTTTTACACAGTTTTACAGAACGTTATTCTATAATGACACAATTACAAGTTCAGGGGTTAGAAGACCTCACAGAATACTGGCATTGGTACCTTTAACAATTATTTCCTCTTTCCTGTATCAAGATTTAGTAGCCACTGAGATACCTAACGAGAGTTCATTTGGCAAATGAACCCTCCCACAATTGGCAAGACAACTCTCCACCACCTAACAGGGTCAGGAATAATCCTCCAGTTTACTGTGCTCTCTTCCCTACAAACATCTCCCAAGCTGTGACTCATCAACTGGTGAGCCCATGATGCCACCTCTCTTCATTTTAAGCTGCCAGAACACATTCAAAGCTAAAAATACCACTTAACCCACTGTCCTTTCTTCTGTGATCATCACCACTGGTCTGGATATGAGTTCTTAGAAACTATTTCCAGAAGATGCTGCACTCCAAGCTTACCTTCTACGTCGTACCACTGGGCACCATTTGTGATGCCATCTGGGAAGGTCTCTCCCTCCTCTCCAGGGCAGTTGGGTTTGCCAGTTCTCATTACGGGGTGATGTGATGCATAAGCTTTTGCCAAATATTTGAAGACTTCATCATCAGCTGATTTACTGTAGACTCCTGTGGGCCTGTGTGTAGGAGAGTCATCATAGGGATAGCTTGCCACCACAGAGCCACCATGGAGGTTGCCAGAGAGCAGGAACCTGGCATTGGGAAGGAAAGGAAGAAAAAGTCATATTGGAAAAATTTTTTGGCTACAGCTGCCCAGCCAGTTATTCTGCTGCTTTCCCACCCAAACCACACTCTCAGGAGCCTCCAAACTCTATCTGGGATCACTGAGGCAAAATGCACCCAGTGGAAGAGCTGCCCAGACGTAATGACACTGGAAGTGGAAGCAGCTGGATCCTGCTCCATCAGCCCTGTGCAGGGAGAACACCTGGAGCTGCAGCTACACCAAGGTTACATTACCAGATCACACCTGTCTGACACCGACTCAGCTACTGTTGGACATGACACCCTATCCTGGGAGATGCATCCCAGCCTCCAACACAGCGAGCAGCATGGTCACAGTGACTGAGTAGTATCCAAGTGGGAGCACAGTGGGGAAATCTGCAGATTTTTGAAATAACCCAGCTCTCAGGACTGGCTGACTGGCTCCCCAAACTGACATCTGGCATTTCTGGAGATGGAACAAGTTGCTTGTGCAGTCTAAGACTGAGCCCTCAAACTTGGTGACAGACAAGCAGTGCCCTGCACACAAAACAATGTACACAGCTCTTCATCAAGCTCTGAGCAACACCTGGTATGTACAACAGAACCAACTCACAAATAAAATCTGTGAGACAGAGCTGTTAAAATCCCAAGCCAGAAAATACAGCAGGGCATGCCCTATATCCCTCTTCAGTTTGATTACGAACATTTCAATGAATCCCACAAGTAATTGTCTCTGCTATTCCTCTTCCCACCAAACGCAGCACTGAGGGAAAAGGAGCTCTCCTGTGCACTCAGTCAAATGGGATTTGGTTTCCAAGCAGAGGTAATGTGACCAATACCTTTACCTTGCTTAAAATAGCACACACAAATTGCATTACACCCACTATCTCCATTTTTAATCAAACAGTTCTGTTTACCCATTCATTTTTCTATCAGCAGTTATGCTAGCCTAACAATTGCACCAGTACTAACTGGTGCTGCCAGGCAGAGGGACGCACAAAGCACCATGTTCTTCCTGTTTCGCCATGGCTGACAGCAAATCCCACCTCAAATACTTGCAGAAAAAAGATAAAATAAAAAGCTCAAGCTGTTTTCAAAATTATGTCAAGAAAGCACATGAGTTTCCCTAGTAACTAATTCTGAGCGGAACCAAATCTGGAGGGATTTTAATGCATAGTGCTGCATCAGAGCTGTCCTAAAGGACTCTTAGGACAAGCACTTACTGGTGAA
The DNA here is from genome assembly GCA_013400975.1 of Atrichornis clamosus. Lineage (NCBI taxonomy): Eukaryota > Metazoa > Chordata > Aves > Passeriformes > Menuridae > Atrichornis > Atrichornis clamosus. The sequence goes on from WBMZ01010336.1 coordinate 24,586, forward strand.
GTTCATTACAATCCTTCCATCCACCAAGTTTTAATAAAGATCATCACAAATTTTGTTCCCTAAAACTGAGTAAACATTATATGATGCTGAATGTGTGTGTTGGGAGTTAACCAATAGCCCCAGAGTGCACTGCAACCATCAGTCACCCCATCTCCATCTCTCTCTATCCCTACTTTGAGAAGAGTGCCACGGTTTGTTTCAGTGCATTGCTCCTATCCAACCACACTCTGCATTCCTGCTTTCTCTGCATAACTTCCCACGGCAGGTTGCACTGACCTTTGTGGTCTGGACCTTACACAGTTCTCTGAAGAACACATGGCAAATGAAGAATCAGTGCCCAGCCTGGCCACTGCACTTTATGGGGCTGTCCTAGGACCCCAAACCAGAGTTGGGCTTTAAAAGCACCATCTTCCCTCCTGGGCTGCCCCACTCCAGGCACAGCAGCTTCCCACTGTGCTACCCCTTAGGATGGGGAGAGCCAAACGGTTTGGTGTGGATGCTTGAGGCTCAGTCCCACGTGCTTCAACTGAACAGATGGGGAAGATGGCTACAGGAACAGGGCCTGTATTTGAAAATGTTGCTGCATAGAGCTTTATTTTAAAGTCCAGGGAATTCTCCATGAAACACAAAGGTGAGGGGAAGCCCTGTTCAACACAACTTTGCTAACATGGTCATAAACAGACCAGCTGCATACTTTAAACCCAAGTACTTCCAGCATCCCACAGCTCACGGAGAAAGCATTATCGGCCCCAAGAGCCAGATGTACTGACAAGGTCACGGCAAAGTGGGAGAGAAGTTTCCAGCCACAAGCTCCGGAAGATGGGAGCCATGCAGATGGCCACAGAGGCCAGAATACGTGGGTGTGCGCAGGGCACAGGCTGTGCCGTACGGGACTACTGCGGCTCCTTGGCAGGTGCACAAAAATTGGGGCCACCAAATGCTCTCCCCAGGACCAGCCCAGTGCACGCTGGCCCCGGCTGCAATGAAGTGTCCACGCAGGGAAGCAGGCTGGGGATAAACAGGTGGGCAAAGGGCTTTTCCTGCCCCCCAAACCCCGCCAGAAAGCACCGGGAAGGGCTGGAAGCTGCCTGACACGCCCGGGGAGCGGGGCCGCGGGTCTCCCATTCCCCCGAGCGGCGCGCCGGGCAGAAGGGACAGGTCAGCACTCACCTGTTGCGGCGCATCCAGTCGATGAGCGCTTGCACCTCGGGCACGGGCTCCAGGTTGGGCTGGACGTCCCCGAACTGGTCGGGGAAGCTGCGGTTGAGGTCGCGGCCGCGGCTGTTCTCCCGGCCGCCCTCGCCGCCGCCGCCGCCACCGCAGTCGCCTTCGCGGGCGCGCTCGAAGCCGTCGGGGTTGAGGCTGGGCAGCAGGTACAGGTCGGTGGTGTTGAGTAGGCGGACGATGCGCGCGTCGCCGCCGGCCCAGCCCCGCACCAGCTCTTGGGCCAGGCGCAGCAGCAGCGGCCGCGCCAGCGGCTCGTCCCCGTGCATGTTCCCCACCAGCTTCACCTGCGGCCGCCCGGGCAGGGCCGCGCCGCCGGGCGGCTCGTCGGGGCGCTCGAGGCCCAACCCGGCCGTGAGGCGTAGCACCCACAGTGGCCTCTTCTCCACCGACTGCCCGATGCTGAAGAGCCGCACCAGGCCCGGAGGGGCCGCGGCAGCTAGCGCCCGCAGCGCCTCGCCCAGCTCGGCCGAGTGCAGGTACCGCAGCGCCTCGCCGGGCGCCGCCGCCGCCTCCGCTTTCTTAATGTGGAGGGCGCGGGTGGGGCTCAGCAGCGAGGGCAGTGGCAGAAGCGCGCAGAGGAGCGGCAGCAGCCCCAGCATCGCCCGGAGCCCCCGCACCGCACTCGCCATGGCCCCGCGCACGCCCCGGTCCCGCCGCGCCGCTCCAGGTCCCGGCAGAAGGGGCGGTGGTACGGCCCTCGGGGGCGGGACCTGCTGCCGCACCCGCCAATGAGCGGTGGCCATGGGGGAGGAGCCTCCCGGGCGAGGCTGTGAAGCACCAATGAGAGGCGGCAGGAGCGGTACGTCACTACGGGGTGGGTGCTACCGTGCCCCGCGGCGCCCCCTGCGGGCCCCGGCGCTGCCCCCAGCCCGGCCCCGCCGCGGGGCTCAGCGAGCGGAGCCACCCGCATTCCCCGCACAGGGATTCCCATCCTCCCTCGGGACAACGCGGCCTTTGGATCTCCGCGTTCGTTGTTTGCCTTCCCGAACGCCCCCGCAGGAGCGGGCACGGGCCCGCCGAGCCGCTCCACGGCGCTCACCGCTGCGGGAGAGATGAACAAACCAAGACGGAGTTATTGCGCACAGGGGGACGAACAGCAGCACCTGGCGATGCCCCGGTATCTCGGAGGGGTCACGACAGGCCGTCAAACCAACCTCCTCTCCAACGGATAAAGCCGGAACACAAACCAGGACCTGGGGTGGAAGGACGGGGTGGCCTTCGCTTGGGGACAGTGACAAGTTGTGGGTCATGGGGCACGAGGTGTTGCTTCTGGTGCCTTGGTCTTCCTGGTGGGAAGTGCATGTGGCCAGCCCTGACCGTGCTGCCTGCTCACATCGGACCTCTGGGGATTAAAGACATTCTAAGACTGTGATGTTTGCACTGCACATGGCTGTGCTGCGAGTGACTGCAGAACCGTGGGCCTCAGAAGAGATATAAACAGCACTTTGGGGTTTCCTCCATCTAATTCCCTTTGTTAGGCAGGTGAGATGATAAGGACTAAAAGCAGGACACTTTATGCTGCAAAAGTCGCCTTGCAATCCATGAAACAATGAAAATGTCCGTCTCCGACAGCAGATTCCTGTGAATTCCTGTTTAACTTTTCAGTAGTATCTCATGTACACATCTGCTTCCCAGCTCTGGCATTTCCTGTTGGAGACACAAGCTGCAAGTCTAGCACATAAAACTGACTTTCAGGGGAGCCATCAGTGGTATGACTCCTTCATCTCGTGGCATTCCGGGATCCTTTGCGCAAGAGATCAGATGATGCAAACTCGTGTGTGAGCCAAGCATGGTACAGCATCAGAAGGGCCCTGAGGAAAGGGAGAGTGAACTGGCTTCTCTTTATTGGGGCTCATCTGGGCTGCACAATCATTAGGAGAGGGACAAGCAGGGAACAGGGGTTATCCATGAAAAAGATGCCCCAGATCTAATTAAACTGGAAAAGCCAAAAGACCTTGGTCCTTAGGATGTTCTTAAACCAAAAGGGAGAAGGAATGTCAAGAGGGAATTTGGCTGTCTTGGAAGTGATCACCTCTACATAGCTTTAAGTCCTCAGTCTACAAATAAATTGCTCTGGATTTACCCTGAGTAACTGAGCTCATTTCCCTTTTAGCTGATAAAAGCCCAGTTGTCTGGATCTCCAACAGACCAATTGTAAAAGCAGCATGTGGCAAAGGCTGATGAGTCACCAGCTCATTTGCTCAGCAGCCAGTAACAACAAACCCTTCACATTTCCTTGGGCCAACCAAGGAGAGCCCTGACTTCCACATCCCTGGGTGAGCAAATCTGCAAGTTAGAGACAGACCTGCTGCCTCCTCTTCATCCCGCTTTTTCTCTTCCTCCTCCTCCTCCTCATCTCTGCCCTGTGCCAGTGCTTGCTGAGAGCTGTAGCCGTGGCACTCAAGAGGTGGTTACTCAGGAGTTGTGGCATTTGCCTCATAACACTCCACAATGCTTCCAACCATGGAGCAGGAATGTGGTTTCCTCCTGAAGATTGGCAACAAATGGTCTCCCATGCACTGGAAAGATGGAGCAGCTCAGTCTTTGCAGATTCCTTGCTGAGGGAACAAGGGATGACACCACAGCAGGGAAGTTAAAACTGCTAATATTGTTTGGCAGCACTTCACAGGACCAAATCAGCACTTGGTTTTCCAGCAGTGCATTTCCAAGAAATTCCACTGGTGATGAAAGTTCCTAGGTAGACAAAAATATCTGAGGTCCAGGCTGTAAGGCAGCCACAGCAGAACATAGCCTTGTAAGAAAAGCGAATGGGAATTCTGCTAGGGAATGTCCTATACTGGCCAGCAGCATGAAACAGGCACCAAGCTTAGCGTCCTCCCCAGTCATTTTTATTTCAAAGAAGAAAACAGGAACCCCTTGAAGTACAGCCCATTAGTTCCAGAGTTTTCTGTCCATAAAACAAAGAAAGTTGTGGCAACCTGGCAGGTAATCACTGCTACAACACAGCCTGATCCCTGGCTGAGGGAGGAGCCCACCTGGAAAATTGGTTCAGTCAGGTAGAAAATGGAATTTCATGAGTGGACCAGGGGAAGCAAAGAATAACAGTATTGATTTCCCTGAGAGCTGCCAGGTGTGAGAGCTGGACCAGTGCTGACTGCTGGTAGCAGAAGCTGTGCCTACTGCACTGCTTTCTTCTCAGCACAAGAAACACTGGCAAGTGCGTTGATGCTCCTGCTTCAAGTTGGACTTGCCCTCCTGGAACACGGTTCTGTTCCTCGCACTCACTCCAGGAAGGGAAAGTTTAAAAGATGCAGGAGCAATTCTTTGAAGTGATGATTGTGGTTCTCCGAGCTCATTTACTCGCACTTCTGAAAGAGGAACATGAGTATAACAATGTATATCAGTAAAAGCTTCCTTATTGCATCAGCAGGAGCACAGATTCCACAGGGCACTTCCCACAGCACAGATAAAAAACTGGTGGAATTACCATGTCAGAGATGGCTCCTTTCCCTCCTCTGAGCCCAGAGGTTTTGGCAGACCTGTTCATGAGTGTGGCTTCAGCCTTCTACAGGATTTACTGCCTCTGAGCTTCTGCTAAAGGTGATCACAGGGATCTCATCTGGTTTCCAGTGCTCCCAGGTGACTTTGCTCCCTGCCAGCTTCCATGGGTGGGTACCCAGCAGATGGCATCCACGTCCAACGCTTGTGCTGGAGCCTCACCTTCCTGAAGGCTTCTCTTTATCCCAGCATCTGTTTTTTCATTAATACCTATTTTTCATTTGAATTTCTCTTAAAATTCTACAATATTCTCTGGTTTAGTGCTCCTTTAACTATTCTTATTCCTTCCCAAGAATAAAGTTCCCTCATCATCCCTCTGCATTCAGTGGCACAGCCTGTGACCTTTATATAAGGATTATCAGAAAATGGATTTACTAATAAATTTATGGAAAAAATAATTGAGATCTGTCCATCTCAACCATGGGAAATATGTAAGGTCTAGGCTGGGAGAAATCAGGGCACGTCATATATCCAAAATCTTTACACTTGGGAAAAATAGGTTTTGTGGGAGGGAACAGGAGTGCTGAGTAAGTTCAAGCAGTGTTCCCTGACAGCCTTGCTTTCCAGCCCAGTTATTTGGCAGGGGGAGGCAGTGGGTTTGGGTGTTACAGTCATCCTCCAACAATGGAAATGTTGCAAAATATGTAGCACAACATATTAAGAAGGGATTAGGAGTGGGGAACCACAAGGAGTAGGAAGACAGGAGCAGCCTTGGAGCAGAGCCTCAGGCACTATTGCAGAAACATGTTTTCTGGAGAGAGATTACAGCCATGTTACAGGCTTTGTTTGCTTGACAAACCCATAGATACAATCCTGTGCTTACACACGTCTGTGCAGATCCTGCCATGCCCCTGACTCCAAGAGCAACCGTCAGGCCTCACAACTCTGCTGAATCTAAATCAAGATCTCATCTGCCAGTGAGAGTGTGGGGGATTACGAGTTGTGCTCTCTGCCCCTGCAGGCACTGAGGAGATCCATGCAGCTCCCAAAATGCTGGGAAGTTTGGAGTTGGAGGTTAAGAGCCCCAATGAAAAAGAAACTTCTTCTCAATCTCTATCATGTTCTAAATCTTCTCTTCTCAGGTTTCTAAGGCTTGGATTACACCCAGGAATAGACTGGTGCTTATTAATTAATTCCTTTGAGGCTGCTCAGAGCCATATTTAACAAGTCTTATTCTGCGTTTGTTGGTCCAGCGTTGCCATAAGGATGACAAGCAGGAGCTGGTGTGGTGGATTACTGTGACTCTAGCCCATGGTCTGCCTAACCCAGCTTTGGCAGTGCCTGATCCAACTACCTCAAGTGTGAGGGTTGGATCCTTTGCCATGGAGAGTTACAGAGTACCTGCCTACCTGAAGAGGTTCCTCCCAGTCTGAGTCATTAGTGGCTGCTTTACATTCTGGAACATGAGGTTTATGTCCCTCCAAAATGTAATGGAAAGGTGGAGAACGCAACCCACAAAACTCTAGACCTCAGTAATTAGACACCCACAAGATTAATTACGCCCTGTATAAAAAGAAAAGTGTAATTAGTCATTGCGAAAGTAATTCTTGCCAGGTCTAAACAGCTGGCTTTCAGTGCCTCTGGCTGGGTAACACCTGGATTTTCCAGGCCCTCTTCCCTCAGCAGATCCCAAAGCTCAGTGCAAAAGAGGACACTGCCATTGCTCCAGGTGAACCTGAGCTCACCTCGCTGCCTGCCATGGATCTGCTGGGACAGAATTTTACCCAGTTGATGCTGGGCCTCACATCATAACAAACCCCCCCACAGAACAGCTGTTGCATGACAATCTTTTCCTTTACTCTCATTTCTACATTAAAATAAACACCCTCAAACTCCATACTTTCCTTCTGTACATCCTCACTTACTCCAAACACCTCCCTTTTCCCTGGAGGATCAATCAGTGCAGTTGCAGTGACCACAGGGAGCACAGACCTCCCTGCACTCTCCTGCCTTTGGCTCGCATCGTAGCAGGAGCATGAGATGCACGAGACATTTCCCAGCCCATTCCTTTGCATCCTTCTCTATTTCAACTCCGCTTAATTCCAAACCACAAAGATCACTTTACTCTTAGGAGGAGCATTTGGATTGAAGTTTGTACTGAACCATATGCCAACATTTACGTGAATACTACAGGGACAGGACACATAACTTCCTAAAAATGGTGGAAGAAGCTAAGTTTATTTCTCAAGATGAGTTTGAAGGTAAAAAGTGAGTTAAAGGCAGGGCACTATTTCTAAGCCAGAAGTTTTCTAGAAGGGAGACTGAGAACCCTCTCTTTAAGGGACTTTTGTACACATACACTTTTTTAACTGAAAATGATTCCCTGTTAGTTTTAAGGGTAAACCAACAAACACAGCAAGAGTTTTATTAAGAAATCCTCAAAGGTGACCCTTGTTTGCAAGAACCCCACAAATAATGAGTGCTGTGTGCTCCTGTGCTGTGTGTGCAGGCAGCCCCAGAGCAGGAGCCCTGCCTGCCCACCTCAGTGCCACTGAGCTGGGACATGCCAAGGATATGTTCCAGGCTCCTCCTGCTCATGAAACGCATTTTATGGCTCTGCTGAGCCCATTCCTGATGAGTGATGTGCCCTGTGCCTGCAGGGACACTGGCAGCAGTGACAACACGTTCAGAGGCTGCAAGGACCCCGTGCTTTGCGACTACGTCACCATCATCCTGCTGAGGTACAAGCAGTAATTTCAGACAGTTTTCCCACATAGCCAAGGACTTCAGTTGTGCCCTGGGCACACCCAGCCTGTGCACAGCTGTCCCAGCAGAGGGGACAGCTGGGACAGACCCCCTTGCTCCATGCTGGGGGGGTGCCCAGGGCTGAGCCAACCGCAAGAGCAGCCTGGGGGTACACGCTGGTGAGCAGGAAGTGTCTGCTCTCTCCTCTGCCAACACGAAGTTCAAAGTCTGAATCACTGCATTTTCTCATTTTTCCACCCAAAGGAGAACATGGCAACGGAGCTTTGGGCAGAAAGGGCCAAAACAGAGTCTACTCCTGCTCTAGGGTAATTTAGGATAAAATTCCTATGGATTTAAACAGTGTTGTGAACACACGGGGAAAAAAGGTATTATTTTTGGCTGAAAGTCTTTATGGCTGATGCAGGAACTCTCGCCTTAGTTACTCATTGCCTTGGCACGTCTCATAAAACAGCCAGCAGAGCCCAGCAAAGTGCTTTTCTTCAGTGTTCTAGGAGCTCAGAAAGCCAGGAATTGAATGAGGCCTTGAACTCATTTTATGGACTCGCTTCTTACTGAACCACCATAAAATATTAAAATTCAGACCCTATAAATAAGGAGGGGAAAGAACTGTGCATTTCCTAGCAGAAGCAGCCTCTCCAGAGACTCTTCCCAAGGTAAGTCCAGTGCTACTCGACCCAGAGACAGATTCCCCTGACTGACAGGTGATTGGACACAACAAACTCCTGTCACGGAGATTAGAGACATAAAACCCTCTTGAATCTGCTCTGAACTGGAAAATGCCCTGCAACAATCGACTCAGTTCAGTCCCCGCTGTGAGGGCTCTCCCCAGGGTGTCTGGTGGCAGCAGTGATTAACCCCTGCGAGCCCTGAGCAGAGGCTGCAGTGCTGTGACCCTCTCTCCAACAGAGCCAGCTGGGCCCCTCTGAGATGGCGCAGAGACGCGGCCTCGACCTCCCCTGCGGAGCTCCCGTCCTTGCCATTTCCTTCTTGGCATGTGTAGCCACAGGTAAGCAATGGTTAAAAGTCCATCGTGGCTTTGTCCAAGCCCCATCACACTGACAGTTAAACTGCCCCGGCTGGGTGATGGGCCACAGCAGCATCCCAGCTTTGGAGTGTTCTGGAGGTCCTCCCCAGAGGACTGTCTGAAAACTGGCCTGTGATATTGAGAGCAGCAGAGAAGGCAGTGAGGAAGCTTCAGAGTTATCCAACATTATTGCAGCAGGTGCACAGGGATGGTGAGGCCAGTGTTTCTAAACCTGCTCTAAGCAGTAAGAAGTGTGATAGCTTTGGCCACCTGGGAACCTTTTTCAGACAGGGACCTTCAGACTTCTTTATATTCACAGAACCTTGGTGCCTTTATATTCTGAGCTATATTTTTACTTCATTAATCTATGGCCCAGGCTACAGTAGTGAGTTTCATCCCATTACAATAATTTATTTCCCATCCTGGCTCTTCATTTAGTTTGTCCTGAGGTTTGTAACTCAGATAAACTGCAGCTCTGCAACAGCCAGACTCAGCTTGTCCAGGATACAGATGAAGGTCTGATTAACTAATTTATACTCCCAGGGCATCCAGCTCCAACTGAAAAACAGAGTATCAAACAGTGAGCCAAAACCCAAGGGCACAGTGGTGCTGCAGCAGTGACTGTCAGCAGGAGGGTGATGGGATGGGAATGACCTTTTGATGGGTCACTCTTGGTTTCAGACATTTTGTTGTCGCAGGTCAGGCCTTGGTGTTCTGGCAGTCAGATGCAAAAGCCTTATTTTTATTTTAGATAACGGTGAAGGGAGTTTTAAAATGTAGATAACTTCTTGTCTCAAAAACTAACATCCCACCTGAAAACAGCTGTTAGATAGAAGCTTGAAAGTCTCAGTCCCTCCTCCAAGGTCAAGGCCTGGAGAAGTGAGCAGGGCAGCTTTTGTGGGAAGGGGATGGCTTAGGATGCTTAGTGTCCTTGTCCTCCTTCTTTTGCAGGTTTGGAACTGTCTGTAAATAACCACGCTGCTGACTTCACCCTGTCTACAGAGCTTGGCCCTCCCATCTCCCTCTCCTGCCTCGTACACAACAGCAACCAGGCCGAGGAGCTGCTCTGGTACCGGGGAGATGGGCAAGTGGGTCTGAAAGATGGGAACAAAGTGAACATCAGCAACATCTGCATATCCCCAGTCAATGAGTCTGACAACGGGGTCACCTTCACGTGCAAGCTGGCCCGGGACAAGTCTCTGCAGGTGTCTGTGGTCCTGGATGTCCAGTGTGAGTTCCTTGGTGGATTTCTGTGTGGGATGGCTGGGGTGGGATGGAGTCATGGGCTGAGCAGCTCAGTCTGGGCGGTGTTTTGCCCCTTGTACGCTGTCTTCACCAAGAAAAAATGCGTTCAGGAGGAGATAACTCACGTGATAAGACACTCCCTTCACACAGTGGTGCTTATGGCCTGATCTAAGGCCTCTTTTATAGGAGTGGGTGGGCCCTTAAGAAAGATGTTCTGGATATGTCCCTGCCTCCACCTAGATCCTTTCCCAAGGATACAAGCCAGGGCAGAGGAGATACAGGAGTGACAGTCTCTGCCACTGATTGCCCTGCTCGTTCCTGGGGATGAGGGAAGGCTGCACTGCTGTGATGTGTTAGACCACTGACCAAGGAGCACAAGGGATGTGTAAAGGGAACTTATTTTGTTAAATGGTGGGCATTCTACAATTGCCTGAAAGGAGGTTGGAGCAAGGTGGGGCCAGTCTCTTCTCCCAAGTAACAAGTGACAAGAGGAAACAGCCTCAAATTGTGCCAGAGGAGGCTTAGATTGGATATTAGGGAAAATTCCTTCACCGAAAGGGTCATCAAGCCCTGGCACAGGCTGCCCAGGGCAGTGGTGGAGTCACCATCCCTGCAGGGATTTAGAAGATATGTAAATGTGGTACCTGGGGACATGGTTTAGTGGTGGCCCTGGCAGTGTTGGGTTAATGATTGGACTCGATGATCTTAGAGGGTTTTCCAACCGAAATGGTTCTGTGATTCTATGAGCAGCATTATTAATGACCCTTGAACTGCATTTCTGTGAACAGTTCCTCCCCGGCTGAGTGGAGAAGAGACCCTCCATGTGGAAGAAGACAAAGATGTTACTCTGACCTGCAGGTCCAAATCCAACCCTCAAGCCCAAACAGCCTGGTACAAGGACAACCACAACCTGACCCTGCAGCAAAACCATCACAATCTGTACCAGACAAGTGAAATCTTTCAGCTGTCTATCAGAAAAGTACGGAAGTCTGACAACGGGACCTACACCTGCGTGGTGGAATCACCCTTGGGTAAAGGGACAAAGGATTTCCACCTCATAGTTGAAGGTAACAAGGCTGCTGTCGAACAATAAGCTTTACAAATAACTCTCTGTTCTCTTTTATAATGACAACGATCCATTTCTATTAAGAAGTGGAATGTGGCAGATTCTCTGCATTGACTCCTGAGGGCACAGCAACAGCAAGGAGCTCTCCCTGCACCTGTACCTGGGACCACAGCACCAGGAAGGGCCTTTCCTGCTCTACCTGTTATTCCAAAGCATTTGGCAAGTGTGACCTGGGGCAGGCTCATCCCACTGTTGCTCTTCCCACACTGACAGGGCACACTCAAGTGTGGTTTAAAGCACCTCGGGTCTTACCTGAAGCACCTTACTCTGACCACAGTATTCTGTCATGCCCAAAGAGTGCTTCAGGCAAGAGGTTGTGCTCCAGAAGTGACTGCAGCCCTGCGGGCAACAGGGGCTGGGTGCTCAGGGCTCAGACAGGTGACACTGAGGTGACCCATCAGGTACATATTTCCCACCTCTGTCCAGGCCCCTTTCATTTCTGCCCTCCTGGCACTGGGAGGAAAGCCATGTTGCCTGTGTCAGTGGTACCACTGGAACTGACATTTCAATTCTTCAGTTCACTAAAATACAGGCCCAGCTCCCTTTTTTCCAGACTGCACACAGTCAGTCTGCAGACAGCAGAGAGAGCAACAGTTAAATCAGCAGTGACAGCTGCTGTGACAGTGGGAAAAGAAATATGTCTTTCCAGAGTCCTGTGAAATGTTCTGGTTTATATGGCTGCACTAATCTATCACATATCCAACCTCTTCTTTCCTGACAGATAAAAAGCCCATTTTTCCCAAGGAGGCCGTTATTGCTGCTGTTGTGGTGGTTACAGTCACGGTACTTTTTGGAATTGTGGCTCGAAAAAATAAATTTTTTAAGGTACAGAAAGCTCTCGTTTCATAGGAAAAAAATAGTATTGTTTGCTGCAATACCCTGAGTTTTTTCTACCTTTTATATTCTACTTCAGTTGCTTTCCACTGTTAGAAAACTGCTACATACCACCTCCTGCTTTACAATTACCAGCAGATAAATCAAGTATTAGAGATTTTACATGGAATGCATTATGTACTTGCAATATTTGTAACCATATCCCCGTGGCCAGGAAATGTGAAAGATAACAAGACTGTTTCTTTCTTTTCAGTGCTTTAAGAAACCAAGGGAAACATCTCTGTAAGTATTTGACTGCTTATTCATGCTTATTCCAAATGAATTCCTTCTTTAAAATTGGCAAAACCTGGAAAAGAGCACTCAGCATGAATAAACCTACCCAGCTCTTGCTCTGGCTGGTGAACATCAGCCCACACCTTCTGTCCCAGTGGAGAAGGGTCTTTGGGAACGTGACAGGACACACACAGATCCTGCCCTTCCCTGGCCATCCCAAGGCTCTGGTGTAGACCTGTGTGGAAGCACTGGGGGAAAAAAAATGCCCTATCCCCAGCCTGCTGACAGCTTTCTGGAACTGAACACAGCCCAGGTGAACACTTACTTGTGTTTTTTTATCTTGGAGATGATTTTCCATTTCTTCTGTTCATTTTGCTGCAGGTAAAGAGCAGAATGTTCTTGTGCACACCCAGAAAACATCACTTCTAGTGGTTGAACAAAGCCCTTCTGTGAGATGATGAGATAAAGCACTGAAACAAGTTTTTTTGGGTCAACTTTATATGTTTTTTTGAAATATAAGTGGTTCTTTGCATCTGTTGATTCTAACCTGCTGCTTAGTGTCAGAATTGTTAGAACTGGTCACTAAGAGCCCTTCCTTAGAGCACCGTTGAGGTGGGTGGGCTGTGAGATGATGCCAGCTCTTGCTCTCCATGCTTATTCCAACAAGGAATGCACACGCAGTCAGGCATGTGGGTTATGGATCAGTCTACAGAGGAACCTGCACTGGATTGCCACATATTGTGATGCTGATGCACACAAAAAAAGTGAGCTGTTGAGCTGACAGCAGCTTTCTGTCCTGCAGTGCCATTACACAGGGTGCTGGGGTGGTGGCCACACAACTTCCTGCCCCTTCCCAGTGATCCTATGGGCATTTCAGCTTCTGTTGCCAGGGCGAAAGCTGCCTGGCACTCGGCACTGCCACTCCGCCCCCATCTCATGCCTGAGACCAGACCACAGGACCTGGTGCAGCCACCACCTGATGGGTGGAAAACCTCTCCATCCATCCCTTCCCCCAGCAAATATGCCACTCAAGCACTTTTCTCAAGGTCCTGGCAAGCTGTTGAGGCCTCATCATGCCTTAGAATGGTCCACTACTAATACTGTCAATAAACACTGCATGCTGTAAATCAACTGGAGACTGTGATGCACCAATGTTCTTCTCAGAGGAGCAGAGATGTTCCTCAAGAGGAAGACTCCGCAGCCTGATCCAGAGTGTGATCCAGAGCGTGTCCTTGACTGAGGTTCCCCAGCGCTCTGGGAGAGCCCTCGAAGTGCTGTATCAGTGCCACCTCATGCTCCTGGGTGCCCAACATCGACACCACCAGCTGCAGAGACCTGTTCCAAACCCTCCTGTGAGGGGGTGACACCGTGGGGGTAGAGCTGGGCACAGCGGGATGGGGATGCTCCGACTGGGTGTCCCTTTCTCAGGGGGGACACCCTGCAGGGCCGAGCCTGTGCCACACACTGCTCCCGGCAGTGACGCTCCTCGCGGCAGGGAGGCCGCGGACTCCAGGCACTGCGGAACGTTCTGGACGCGGGGCCGGGTGGGTGTGAGGGGCCGGTGTGAGGGGTGTGTGTGAGGGGCCGATGTCAGGGATCAGGTCTGTGTGAGGGGTGTGTGTGAGGGGCCGATGTCAGGGATCGGGTCTGTGTGAGGGGTCGCTGTGAGGGGCCAGTGTGAGCGGTCCGTGTGAGGGGCCCCTGTAAGGGGTCTGTGTGAGGGCCCAATGTGTGGGGTCCCTGTAAGGGGTCTCTGTGAGGGATCTGCGTGAGCGATCGCTGTGAGGGGCTGCTGCGAGAGCCCTGTGTCAAGGTCTGTGTGAGAGGTCCCTGTAAGGGGTTCCTGTAAGGGATCTGCATGAGGGGTCGCTGTGAGGGGCCGCCCCACCGGCGCCCCCGCACTAAGCCTGTCCCTCGCCTCTCGCCGTCCGCCTTCCCCTCGCCGCTCGCCCCCCCTCGCCCCCGGCCGCGGCCCCGGGCCCCTCTTCCGGCTTCCGGTGCCGGCGCTATAAGAGCCGCTTCCGCCTCGGGCCCGTGCCGGGACCGCGCGCCGCCGGTGCCGCCATGAACGCCCGCGGTGAGGGGGGGCCTGGGAGGCCTGTCCGTGAGGGGCCGGGTACGGGGAGAGTGGGGGGAACAGCTGTGCCTCAGCGATGGATTGGGGTGGGGGGGTTCCGGGTGAAGGGGGCTGCCGGAGAGGGGGGATGTTTGTCCATGGCGAGGGGAGCTGGATCACCGTTACCTCAGCAGTGGGTCGGGGGAAGGAAATTACTGGGGTGAGAAGGGGGTTACCGGCCCTTCCCGGGGCTGCGGGTGGGGGAATCTAGTCCATGGTGTGGTCGGAATTGCGGGGGGTGGGAGACTCATCATTACCTCAGCAATGGGTTGGGGGCGTGAGGGGGGTTATCGGTGGGAGAGGGGCGATACCGGCCCTTACCGGGGCTACGGCCAGGGATTACTTGTCCGTGGTAGGGAGCGGGTGAGAGCCTCACCGTTACCTCGGCGGTGGATGGGAGCGGGGTGTGTGTGTGATACCGGGGGCTGGGGGGCCCGGGGGTGCGGGGCCGGCCGTGACGCTGCCCGCTGTCCCGCAGGGCTGAGCACGGAGAAGGCCGTCGCCTTCAGCCGGCGGCTGCGGGCCGAGCCGCAGTTCCTGCTGGCCCAGAACGTGGCGACATGCAACGACCCGCTGGAGGTGTGCCTGCAGCGGCAGGTGGTGCAGGACACCGTGCAGGTGTTCCAGCACGCCGTGCCCGCCGAGGGCAAGCCCGTCACCAACCAGAAGAACTCCGGTAAGGGCGGTCGGGGCCGGGGGCGGCGTTTGGGGGCTGATTTGTAACCCTGACTGTGCTCCTGGGAGCGCCGGCTGCTTCCAGAGCCCTTTGTCCGGGCTTCGGAGCAAAGTTGAATCTCTGCAGAATCCTCCTGAGTTATTAACAGACTTTAGACTTGCAGCTTTTGCCTCTTTTCCCTTCTGCGTGGTGTAATTAAGACCTGGGCTTACAGTAAAAGATTTCAGAGCTTTCTGGTGTTGTACAACCCCAGCCAAAGGCTCGAGGCAGAACTGTGTCATGAATCTCGTGGTAAAAGAAATTGTTGTGCAGCTCTTGAGTACAGGCGTTCCAGTTTAATTTGTGTTCCTTTGATCTCTCAGGGAGATGCTGGATCTTTTCCTGTCTCAACGCAATGCGTCTTCCTTTCATGAAGAAATTCAACATTGAAGAGTTTGAGTTCAGCCAGTCCTATCTCTTTTTCTGGGATAAGGTACAGTTGTGCAGGTTGTGGTAGGATGCCCTATGCAATCAGGTGTTAGTGTTGGGACAGAACTTCCTTTAGGCTGGATTGTTTTAACAGTGCATCTGGAAAAGATATGTGAGAGGAAACTTCAAAAGTTCTTTAAAAATCTGTTTTAAATGCAGGTCAAGCAAAGTAGGACTTTCAGCTTGAGAAGAAAGCTGTCAAGATGTTGATGTTTCAGAATAGTAAAAGTGGGTTTTTTTCAAGAGTTCGGTATATTTCAGAAGTTACTTGCTGGAGGTTATGGGGTAACTTGACTGTAACTCTGAGGTTTCAGTTGTGCTTGTGACCTCCTGATGGGTGAGCTGTGTGCCTGCCTTTCCCCCTCAGGGAAATCAAGCAAATCTAGTACTAGTTTGGGCCAGGCTTCATTGCATAACTTCTGCTTCACATTTCCTGTTCCCCTACCCTCGAGGTCTGTGCTAACTCCTAAATATTTGGTCTGTAACAAAGAAGTTTATAGGGTAGCCCCTGGAATGCTGGAGGGAAAATGAGGACTTCATTGGATGAGCAGAAAGTGGCTTCATCTATTCTGTCCTTGCAAAGAACTGAATACTCAGCAATCAATGCATAATATGTCAGACTTAAAAGGATTTTTTTTATCTGTGTGTTTCAGGTTGAGCGCTGTTACTACTTTTTAAATGCCTTTGTGGAAACAGCTCAGAAAAAGGAGCCAGTGGAAGGAAGACTGGTGCAATTCCTGCTCTCCAACCCCACGAATGATGGTGGACAGTGGGATATGTTGGTCAACATTATTGGTGAGAGAACTGGACACTAGGAGCCCTTCCTGAAATTGCAGCCTGGTTTGAGAGATGGGGAATGGAATAAAGTAAGAAGTTGAGTTTGAGACCTGAGAATTTGCTAAGGAACATGATGCCATTAATCCCTATATATTTGTTTAATCAAACACTTTTAGGGCCCAAATGATAAATATTACACTTAAATCTTATATGGCATCACTTTTGCACATTGCTGCAGATGATAAAAGCTCGGAAGATCAACAGAAATAATTGAAGAGCCCAGACTTTCCATTTAATAAAAATGTCCAATCCCCTTTTCCTCCAGTCATCAACTCCACATCACTTATTTATATCCATGAACACAATTTTTAGGGCACATAGTATGGAAAAAACCATTGCTAGACCTGGGTGGGTCTACAAGGCAAGAGCAAAACTACTTGGAATTGCAGCCTGAAGTTGGTATAGAGATCAGTGAGAGAGAATTGATGTGGAATGTGGCACTGCTGGTCTTACAAAGATCCAGCATAAACGGGATCCTATGCTGATGGAGATACTTAATTACACCAGCACTTGCTGTCATTTGTGTTGTGAAACAACGTGACACCTTTGTAAATCAACAAGCCAATAATACAAATTTAGAATCACAAAAGGAATTTGTTGCTTTGAAGCCTGGAGGTTCCTTTTTTCCTCATCCAGTTGTTATAAATACTTAATCAGGGCAGAGATTTTGGCTGCTACTGTTACATCTAGAGCCTTGCACGGTGTGATCTGTGAGTGGTACTGTAATGTAGGAAGCAACCAAGCTGCTGCTGGTGTTTTATAGATGTTGAGGAGGAAAGGAGACTGGGAAGTCAACCTTAGATAAACTACATGGAGTGATTCACAGGAGGTCCAGTGCTCTGGAAGGTATTTCAGGAGGTTAATTTGATAGAAATCAAGTTGGTTTTTTTTTTTCTGGTGAACAGAACTTCCTAAAGCATGAATTAGTTTAGAACTTTTAAGTGTTAAGTGATACTGAGCAGTTCAGGGATTCCATGTTCGGGATCCCTTTGGAATGCAGATCAGAGGTCAAGTTTCAGTCACAAATTAAAATGTAAACTTTAAGTACTTTTAACCTTTAAATAAGAGATTTTTACCTTATCTCTGCACAAACCCAAACTCAATTTAGCTTTTACATGGGTATAAGCAGGAGTATGAGCATCTATTGTGTGAAAAAGCCAATTGCTAACCTGTAGTTTTATTTCTTTCAGAAAAGTATGGTGTTGTCCCCAAGAAATACTTCCCAGAGTCTCACACCACAGAGGCTACTAGAAGGATGAATGAGATCTTGAATCATAAGGTAAAATTGATTTAGATGATATAAGTAAGGGGAGAGGGGATGGGAATGAGCCTGCTCCAAATGTTCATAACCACTTTATTGACCAAAGTGTTGAGTGCATCTCAGCAACTTAAATTTATTTACAAGCAGCCTAAAGTCTCAGCAAAGTCTGATACTAATCTTGAAACATGGAGCAGGAGGGTGAGATCATGGAAGATGGGCACTGCTGGGCTTCAGCAGCTTGAAAGTGCCCTACGTGGTTTTAGTAGCAGTTATTCCAAATCCTCAGATTTCCAAAGAAGTTAATTCTTGGCATGTGGCTGCTTAAATCTGTTTCTGCAAAGCTAGCACATGGTGTCTAGGTGGTTTTTTTCCTCTCTCAATATCTCATCCACCAGTATGCCAAGGTTTCTAGAGATGACTGCCAAATTTGATGAAAAAGATGAGGGGGCGGGGGGGAGTATTCAAAAAACACAGCATCTTAAAAATCAGCTTTCAGTATAGAAGTGCACAGCTTTGTCTGAAGGAAGGTGTTAACTCACTCCCTGAACTGCAGAAATGAATTAGCCTGGGAAGACGCTAGAGTAGGTAGCTAGATTAAAGACGTAATTCAAACATTTTTTTATAGTTTGCTTTATTTTTTCCAGTTCATGTGCTACACGCTCAGGGAAAACTGCCTGCTGAAATCCACATTAAAAATGCAAAATATGTGCTGGAATGAGCTTAGACATATTAAATGTTGTTAATGTTGTTGTAGTCCTGAACAGGGCACAGCAGCTGCTCCTGAGGGAGTCCCACTCACTGTTCCCAGCCTTATGGATGGTGACAGTAATGGGAAGCTCGTGCTGCTCTGACTGCAGCTGTGCATGCAGTGGGGAGATGCCCCTTTCTTTTTATCAACCAGGAGATCAATTATGCATTAGAATTGCAAAATAAATGATACAGTGTGTTCTGTGAGTCACAGAGGTGCTGATGTGTGGGGATGTTGTGGCATCACTTATGGGACTGAGAGAAATCAAGCTTGAAGGGCTTGATGGCTGCAAGCCTCACATCAGTGGTTGGAAAACAGTCAGTTGTGACTATTTGTTAATTTTTGGTGATATTTTATTTTAAAACATTCCATTATCTTGGGTTTTTTTTAATGAATGAATCTCTAGCAAAGCCTTCTGAAAAGTACTTTCTTTTCATTTGAAAACATGTCATGAAGAGTAAAATAAGTGCTTGAAACAACCAGATAGGAAGTCCTGAAATTGATGAGGTGACACCTTTCATACCCTTAATAATAAAGTCGCTTTCTCTTTAAACAGATGAGAGAATACTGTTTGAGGCTAAGAAATATGGTGGAAAGTGGAGGAAGTAAAGGAGAACTTTGTGCTGCCATGGACATGATGATAGAAGAGGTAAATAAATTTGTGTGACCTGCCTTGGAACACAAGGCTAGAATGGATGAGGTTTCTTACTTTTGTTCTGTAGCTGTTGGATCAGCCAAAACAAGGCACTTGTTTTTGCCTGACAAAGTGTGCTTTGAGCTGTGCAAGTTAATTTCTTTTGCTTCTTGCTTACCTCATTCTGAGTTTTTCCAATCCTTCCAGAATCCACAGATTTCAGAATGATATTTTACAGACATTTGCCCCTTTCTGTGGGAAGGCAGCATTTTGTAGAGATTAAAACAGTGGCCTGTCAGACTCTTATAAATAGCAGGAAAGGGTTGAAATTTGCATTCTGAGGGCTTTGAATGCAAATCTTACAGCACAAGTGTTGTGCAAAGATTCCCCACAAGAGAGCAGAAAAGAACCACAGAAGGGAGGTCTCTGCACAAGGCTGGGTCCAGCTGAGGTCTGATCCTGGGGGCAGCAGAGGAGTGATTTTGCTGTGAATTGACTCAGTCACTGTCAGGGTGTCAGTAGTGCCTGAACCTCCTCCTGCTCACACTGACCATGAGTGACCCACCTCATTCTTCTCATTTGGTGCTACTCGTACTTGATTCTTACACTGCAAAAAATAACTGTAAAGCTCCAGGCTGTTTTAATTTGACCAAGTGCATGCACATTAAAAAAAGTGCATATTTCATTTATTTCTCAAATGCCAAGTGACCCAGTGGTTTAATGCATGTCTTTAGATGAATCAAGAAATGAAATGTTTTGGTGTTGTGTGTTAGTTTTTATGCAATCCAGTGATCACTACCTTGGGCTATTCCTGTAAAGTTTTAGGCAGTTCCATATTGATTAATGCAGTGGTTTGGGTCTTCGAAATTCATCTTTGCACTTCATGCAGAAACCTGTCACTTCTTTTTATCTAATTTTAAGGTGAGATTAAAAGAAAACTGATTTGTGTTCCTTGGGTTTCATCAAAACTGTTGTGAAATTGATGCCTTGAGATGAACAGAGCTGTGAGCCTGCCCCAGTATGTTGCCCATCAGCACTTAGTTCAAAGGTGAATTAATGTAACTTACATCCAGTGTGTGTCCAAAAGCCCTTGGAGGATTTTACAGCAGACATCAAAAGCTTCCTAGAGATGGTCATTTTTAGGGCAGTGACCCACAGTTCACTGCAAAATGTTTCTTCATTTATTTAGAGCCTCTTGCCCTCTGACAAGGGATCCTGGAACTGACATTAAAGGTTGTTAACTGATTGCAGTTTGTCTGTCCTGTAAAAGGTTATGCTTAATTCTCTGATGGTAACACAGCTTCTTCTCCTGCAGTAGTAACAGTGGTTTGCATGAGTTTGTGTATTTAAGTGGTATTGCCTCTGTATTTTCATATGGCAAAGCAGTGCTTGGTTTTGTTCTGTGAGGTTTTATTTGCGTAGCAAATCTTGGTTTGCTCCTGCTGGGAGCAGTACTTGAGCTGAAATGGGGCAGTTGTCCTGAACCACAGGATTAAATATTCACTCCAGAACTGTATAAACATTCTTATCAAACCAGTGCACAGCAGGTCAGAAGTTGATATCTGTACAGTTCATGTGGTGGAATTTTTCTTCCTTTACTGTTCTCCTTTGTAGACTCTTCTTTATCAGGAATGTCCTCCTTTTCCCCTCCTCATTCATTTCGGGTTTTAGCACAAGCCACTATATCTTTATCTTGGTTCTAGTTGTCACTAAGTCACCTTTTAGTTTAAATATGCTTATTATTGATGGAGGAAGCTTGTGAGATAGGAAGAGATGGCCTATGTTGGGTGTGGTGGCAAAACAATTGAGGGAGGCCATTCCCAGGCTCCACTGCCTCTGTTCACTGGAGACTTGTGTCTCCATCATTTTCCTTCCTCTGGCTGGAGCCCATTTGGTTGCTGCTCTCCTTTTAGGCATTTTTCTTGCTTTTTTTTTTTGGTGTTCATGGCCTCATCTCTCACCACTTGTGGTTATCTGAGGTAATGTGGGTGTAGCCACAGCAAATGCTGCCTTTTGTGCAGTCTGTGCAAAATTAAATATTTATGGTAGTTCAGGGGTTTACATTTGCTCTTTACCATATTTATTGAGAAAGAAATGTGTGAGTTCCTACAGTAAAAGCCTTACGCCCACACCCTTGTTTCAACTTGTAATTAATCTTTTTTCACTTGTTTTCTGAAATGGCTTGGAGCAAGAACACCTTTACTTAGCATGAACACTGCACTCCTTTTGCTGTCAGCACTAAGAGCACACTAACATAAAGCCAGTTCTTATGGAGCCTTAGGATCAGCTCAGCCAGCTCCAGAAAGAGTTAAATCAGCTTTGGGAAAGGTGTTCTGTCTGCTCTCCTGTGTAGGAAGACTGCCAGGCTGGGAAAGCTGGCACAGACCACAGGAGCTGGGTCCCAGTGCGGAAGGTGCAGTTGAGATTTGACTCCCCCTCCTCTTATTTTAAACAACCTGATGGTTCCTTGCAAGGAACAGAGTTGTCTTGTGCTCAGGACACGGACAGAGCTGAAGATCAGTGTCAGCTGAAATAAAACAGATTGAAACCTGTTTAACTGTGATTAAATTCTCTGTCCCCAGAGTACCTGTGGCAGATCCTGCTCAGTGTCTCTAAAGACACTCATGTGGTTACACTGCCAGTGTTAGCACATTTCCTGATAAGCCCTGTGAGAAAGTACAGTAGTGGTTCTGAAGTGCAGTTTCATATTCTGATTTATAGGGAGGCTGATGACTTGAAATCTGGTCAACTTTTTGTGCTAAAAATCCAAGGAAAGCTGCCAGCTGCAAAGGATGTCACAGGCAGCAGGCAGGGATCTGGAATTAAATTACATAACCTGCCAGCTCAGCCCTAAACAGAGATGTTGTTAAATGTATTAAAACAGATGAGGAGATTATTCTGGGCTTTTGAAAAGAAGCAAAGGCCCATCTTTGAAATCCAAACGAACAGTACAGTAAAAAAGGGATTAGTATAGGGGAAACACTGGGATAAAATGCCCACGTTAAAAGGTCTGGTTTGTCTCTGCATGGGGCAAACCATCTGGTGCTAGAGGTGGTGCTGAATGCTCAAGCCTTTCTAGAATCAATTTGATAAAATTTCTCTTGCAGTGGTGGAGGAGCTTCGGAATGACTTATGAAATGTTGTAATGAGGCTGGGCAGTGTCCTGGCTTTTGCTTTTGGCTGCTGCACTCCTAGGATAACCTGGAATTTGTAAGCTTCTGTTTTGCCTGGTGGTTTACCTGAGAGCATGGACTGTGTGATGCAACATGTGAGAGTGGAGAGAGAAGCTGTTGATTTTCCTGAGGCCTTTCAGATTGGTTTTGAACTGCTGAAACACCCAGATTTCAGGAGATGAATGCAAATAATTGATGTGTGTGTTTATTTATGTTCTTCAAAGGTGACGGTTAAATCCCATTTCTCCAGCTGGTTCTCACATGGAGAAATCCATCCCCCAGTGGCATTGCTGTGGTAGGAGAGGCACCCCTGCATGTTTCAGCAGGTTCACAGCTGTTTGCTTCTCTGGGCAGGTATTCAGAATAGTGAGTACTTGCCTGGGCAGCCCTCCGGAGACGTTCTGCTGGGAATTCCGGGATAAGGAGAAGAACTACCACAAATATGGCCCCATGACCCCGGTGCAGTTCTACAACGAGCATGTGAAGCCTTACTTCAACATGGAGGACAAGGTTGGGGATGCTGAAAGCTTGCCATGACCTTTTTTTTTGCTGCTAAGCCACTTTTTTCCCCCACTGTTTCCAGTGCCTGTCCCTCCTGTAACTGCAGCACGTGGGATGGGCACTGCTGCCCCAGGTCAGAGATGGCCCTGTGTTTATTCTCCCTGTTGCGCTGTTTGTGCTCTACCCTTCAATTATCTGGGATCTTGTGTTGCAGTTCCACAATGATTTTGTAATGATAAATATGCAATGATCTAATCAGCTGTAATACGTCATTAGAGAAGGAGTGACATGCAGAGCTGCTCTGCCACAGGAAAACAAAACAAAAAAACCCAACAAAACCTTAAAAACCCTCTATTTCAGCCAAGTGGCTTGTTTGCTAATGGGGCTGACAGCTGGGACAAAAGCCATTCCCTGAAATCCCTCTAGATTTACTGCTCAAAGATTTCTGTTATGTTGCACCTTATTTTGACATCTTTGTTTTTTGGCAGATTTGTCTAGTGAATGATCCTCGTCCCCAGAATCCCTACAACAGGCTCTACACAGTGGAGTACCTGGGCAACATGGCTGGAGGGAGGAAAACTCTCTACAACAACCAGCCCGTGGAGATCTTGAAGAAATTGGCTGCAGCATCCATTAAGGATGGCGAGGTGGGTTTGGTTTCTCTTCATGGATGGCGCAGTGCTCCCCATGTGAAACTCCCTGGATTTGGCCTGGACACGACCCTTCCTTCTCTTTGCAGGCTGTGTGGTTTGGCTGTGATGTGGCAAAGCACTTCTATGGCAAGCTGGGAATCAATGACCTGAATATGTGAGTAGAGAATCAAACCAGAAATGCCATTTGGGATACTTGGTGAGGGCATGAACAGTCTTGTAGCTGCTGAAGGAACAAATTTGTACGTACTTGGGATTAGATACCCCACAGGAGTATATTTAAGTAATTCAGCAGCAGCAGATTTTTTTTTTCACTTGTTAGTTAAATCTGAATCCTTTAAAGATGCACTATGAGTAGTTGTTAAATATTCTTACTTATCTAAATTGTCTAATATCTGGTGAGAGCAACTCCTAAAGGGATCAGTTTTGCATTTTTTCTGACACTAAAATTGGATGAACTTGTATGCCTGTGCACTGGCTCCTGGCACAGGGCAGTCTCCTGACCCCATGATTTCCTAGTCAGAACTCTCCCTGCATCCTTTTTGATGTCTTCCTTGGCTTTCTAATAGATTTAATCACGAGCTGGTGTTCGGTGTCTCCATCAAGAACATGAACAAAGCAGAGCGACTGATCTTCGGAGAATCCATGATGACCCACGCCATGGTCCTGACGGCTGTCACTGAGAAGGTAGAGTCTCCCTCCTGAAGTTCTGGTGCTGGCAGGGATGTATTGGAATATCCTGGCAGCTTCTTTGTGTCCTGGGCTCACCCACAGTGTGCCACAACCCCCGGTGCTCAAGGCCTGCTTGTTTATTCCCTTTGTGTTGTTTGTCTGAGTGTTCAGAACTATAAATATTTCACAAGGAGGGAAGAATTTTAGACATGGCAAAGGACTTCTTTCCTTTTGCCCACAAGTTTTTATTGGACAACCACTGCATGGTGAGTCCAGTCTGTTTTAGAGCATGAAGCTGCTGTTAAATTCTGGTAGGAGGCACTTGGCAACAGTGTTAACCTCCTGCAGCCCCCTGCCATGGGATCCCTCCCACCTCTAATTAGGGGAGGAAAATGGTTCCAGGATAGCTCCGTGACAAACACTAGGCTGAACACAACTAAATCTGCTCCTGGCAGTATAACAAAGCACATAATGAAGTAAAAGGAGCCATGTAAAAACTTACAACTTGGGGTTATCTGCAATGTTGATGTTTCCATTTATTTTCAAAAGTTGTCATTATTAAAGTTTCTTTGAAGTGATCTCTTCCTGTCCAACTTGACCTTGGCTTGAGAAATAACAGCTTGCACAGCACTGAACAAGTTTGCTTGAGCTGTGGAATTTGGGGACTTGAGATGGAACTGCTGAGTCATAAGAATTTTTCCAAGTTACATTTTACAACTCAATATAATTTTTTCCTGTTTTCTGCATTCTGAGCTCTTAATGCTTCCATTGTGTATCAGATTGCATGAACCCTTCTTTAAATATCTAACTGAAAAACACTAACAATTTGTTCTGTAGTGGTACTTTTAAAAACCTTTGCATTGATGGTGCAAGTTCCTGGCAGCTACAGTCTTTGGTCTGTATTTTTAAATTAATTTTTGCATGCCTAAATGTACAGTTGTATAAAACGTGACTGAATGTGACCTGATTTCTTAAACAAAAGGAATATAAAATCCATCTATGACGGATGGTACCTCTAAAATGAAAAGATCATTTAAAACAAATTATCCTACAAGGTCATCATTTGGGGACTTTTTCACATTCAAAATGGACAAAGTTGTTTCTACTTTTTGTTTGTAAGTGTTATCTTACATTAAAGCTTAATCTAAAGGAGCTTTGATAAGCTGAGTTGTAAAATGTAATATTTTGGATTTACCTACTTTCTATAAAAAGGCTTTGAAGATTAAAAAAAATCCTATTATGATTTTACAACATCAAAAATTGATGTGGATTAAATGCACCTTTTGGCTAAAAACTTACTGTCCATGAATGTGCTCATCCCAGTTCCCACATGTGTGAGAGCACCCAGAGTTGACATCTTTGGTCTGGGAGCTCTCGAGTGCCTCGCCTTAAGGACTGTCCTCTGTTGTCAAGTGACAATAGAAGCATTGCAACAATATTCTATTGAATATTAGAAATGGATTTATGGGGTGTTTTTCAGGTTAGTTTTTTGTATTAAAATATTTTAGTAGCAAAGCACCAGACTTGGAGCTGTGCCATTCAGCTGGATTCTTCAAGAGTTTGCACTTGTTCTTCCTAATGCTGAATTATGACAATTCCTTGTTCTTTTCCTCTGATTCCCAGTTCAGGCAAGTTGTGCATCCTGTATTTCAGAAAGCCCCATGACCTGATGGGGGATAGGCACAGCTGCTTAAATTCTGTGAGTCAGTTAAGTCCAAACTAGAATTTAGTTAAATTTTAGCTTTCTAGTAAAATAAATATTGATTGCAGGCTCTCTTCTTGACCACATCTCCTCATATTTTATCTAAGTAGGAAGGTGAGTATTTTAGAAACTGGCATTTCTCCAGCCATTAGCAAGAATCCATTGGGACTCCCCAGTGCCTGTGGACTGTTGAGAGTGGAGCTCTGAGGTTTCCTGGTGCTGGATTTGGATGTGGAAGGGTTTGGCTGCTCATATCTGGCCTCTCCTTCACCACTGAATGTCCTGGACTTGTTTTGTCACAGGATGGGCAAGAAGATGCATTTGAGAAATGGAGAGTGGAAAACTCCTGGGGTGAAGACCGTGGCAATAAAGGTAATTTATAGTCATGGGAACAGAAAGGTGGATGTAATGTTTGGAGACAAGGATGTGGAAGGGAAAAGCCAATAATCAAACTGGTTTGTACATGGAAGGTATGGGAAGATACTGATAGACTTTATCTAAAGCTCATATTTTATCAAAGTTTAATTCCTTCATTATCACCTTAAGGTTGTTCAGTTTATTGCTGGGAAGCTGCTGATTTTAAGCCCTGATACCAGTTTGCTGGTGATCTCAAGTAAATTCCCAGCCATTATCCCTGCCAAAAACCCCAGCAGCTGTAGGAGTTTGCTCTCTCTTGTCACACTGGTCAGAACTTTGCTATTTTTTGCTCATAATCCTTTGCATCGGAACACAAGTGTAGAAAATCTGGTAGTCCAAAACCATGGTGGTCCTTGTCCTGTGGGATACCAGGAATTCCTGTGGGAGTGTAACCGATCTGCTCATAGAGGGACAGTAGATAAAAGTTTGGCACTATCAATAAGATAGGATCACTTCCAAGGACTGCACTGTGTAGGAATGCTTTTTCCTTCTAGGATGAAAGGAGAAATAAAGGCTTCACTGCACCACTTCTAAATGCACTAAAGCTTTCGGTAACAGCTAAGCCTTAATCTGTGCACTCCCCATGGGACCTGGTGCTGCCTGTGGCTGGTGTTATGGAATAACCTTCCTGAGCCATGTGTGAAACTGAAGTGGGTTTTGTCTTCTGTTTATCAGGCACTGCAAGACTTTGCTCACTGATTTTGTAAGTGAGGAAATGAGGGCATGGCTGGTCCCAGCTTGTGCTGTGAACAGCTGCAGTGCAAACTGTTCTCAACAGCTGGCTGTAAAAAAAAAAAAATTAACAAATCATAATTCTGGTTGCCTTTTGGAAGCTGTGCCAAAGCCACGATGTGCACCCCCCGCTGCAGTGTCCTTTCCTGGTGTGACAGGCACTGGGACACAAAATCCAGCCCTCACTGTGCTGTCCTGCTCCTGTGGGGGTTCTGATGAACTTGTTTTGCTGTTGCTGCTGTCCCAGCTGCACTGTTGTTCCTTTGGGAAGGCTCAGAGGGCTGTGGCACGTGGCAGCAGCCTGGACACAACTGAGGCACAGCTCACAGGTGGTTTAGGAAATTGCTTCCCTGCTCATGGAAACTGGGAATGACCACAGGGTGCTTCTCTGCTGGTGTGACCTCCCCAACCCTCAGTGAGTGGGGCTGGTGGTGTGAGAGCATCCCTGCTCTGCCCTGCCAAGGTCCGTCAGCTTTTCCTACTTGGAGTGGAGGGAAATTCCATGATTTTTGTCATCTCCTGTGTGGGACAGGCTGGATGTGGGCTCAGCAGTGGCACAGCCTCAGTGGTGAGTGTGCCAGGCCAGACTGTGTCCCCCAGGGAATCACAGTCACTGCTGACCACATTTTTCTGCTGCACATTAATCCCAAATGTTGTGCTTGTAAGATTTGGTTGGCAGAACGTTCCCAGGATGTCTTGGTTTTCTTGTGGGAATAGCCTATTTCTGGAAAACTCTGTTTTAGGATGTGGTCTTATTTATAAGCTCTTTATAATATGAACAACTGACTAAAGCATAGAATATTCTTGGAAAAGTGTCTTAATTTATGTTGTGGCCTCTTGGTCTTGCAGTAGTGTCTGTTCTGAGTTAATTGTGTCCATTCACAGCAAAGTATTCCAATAAAAATCTTCATTCTTGACAAAACAATGGAATTGTTGATGTTCAGCCTTCAAGGCTCATCAACAGACAGTAGTGAAATGTACTTTGGAATGTTGGAGTCAGTATTGATTTGGCTTCTTAAGTAACATCAAAGCTTTTCTTGTCTCTAAACTATTTTGTTAAGCACTTCTGTGCAAAATAGATAATATAAAATATAAAGATGTGTGGTTATTGCCAAAACACTTTGTTTTGGGACATTCCAGATGCTTGGTTTGTGATGTTGGATGCTACTGGTGTGAGAGGAATTCTTCTAGGACAGAAGTGCCTTGCTCAGGTGCCCTGCAGCCACTCAGTGTGGCCTTGGGTTGTCTCTCCGGAGTCAGGAGGTGCCTGTCAGCAGCTTGTGTGGGGTTGAGAGCTGCTCTTTATTAGAGCTGGGGGAAGACTGGGCTCAGGATCAGGACGTTGGCTGTTAGTGCCAAAGCACAGGGCAGCAGCTGAACCCTGACACTGCTACACGTGGTACCTGTTGGGCTGGGACTGAGCAGCATCCGAACACACGTTCACTTCGCAAAAATGAGTTCTAGAGCCTTTTAAGAGGAGCTGGTTGTTCTTTTCAAAATAGGACCCCAGATGGACTTGAATAAACCCTGCCCAACCTTGTCCACATGCCATCTGTGTGAACTTTGCTGGGTGAGTCACTCCCTTATCTGCTTTGCACCAGGGGAGATCAGGATCTCTGGAAAGTCTTGCTCTTTGCTTAGGGAGTTGCCTGGAAAAGTGCCTTGACAGAAAATCCCACCAGAACAAGGAAGCTTGACTCTATTTCAGACTGCTTCTTTTCAGGGAGGTGAATCCCTGAATTATTTTCTTGGGTATGACCAAACAAGACTCTGGAGCTAAAGGTAATTGGATATATCCTGCAGGGCTCCTTCCCAAGCACTGGAAGAGGTAACTGAGAGTCACAGAATCATTGAGGTTGGAAAAGACCTTTTAAGGTCCAAAAAAGTCCAACTGTTAACCCAGCACTGCCAAGCCCCCACTGAACCATGTCCCCAAATGTCACATCTACACATAAGTTAAATCCCCTCAGGGATTGACTCAACTTGACAGGGTTTCTTCTCCTTCCTGCCCTGTTCTTTCACTCTTTAGTGTCCAGTAGGAGCTGGTGTAGGAGGGTGAGGGCTCAGTTTGTCTGAGCTGTCTTGCTGTGTCACTGAGTCTGTCTCACAGTGATAAGATAAAAATCTTAAATCTTATCTGCCTTGTTAAGGAATTGTGAAGCTGTGCTTGGATAAGTCCAGCACAAGAAACCAGAATCCACATCAGTAAAGAGCCAGCCAAGAATGCTGTTAAACTTGGCACACCCCAGTTGAGGCGCAGTTGGGTGTGGGGGACAGGAGAAAACCCCAGCTCCCAGTATTTCTTGGCCAGGGTGGTGCAGGGTCCAGCCTGCAACAAAACACCAGAGACTGGACTTGAGTCATTCACAGTGAGCAAACAAAAGACTTTTTGGGAGGAAAGGGCAGTGTTTTCTCATTTGGGGTCCCTCTTGCTTTGCCCCGGGTACATTCAAGGTGCCAGGTGTCATCTCCTTCCCCTGCATAGTGCAAGATTGGAAAGCCTGTGACTCCTGCTTTGGGAATTACGGGATGGAGTCAGTTATAAGGTCATGCTCTGGAGTGGGCAGAACTGAAATCTTGTGATAGTGCTTGTCCTGGAGAAAGGGAACCCCTGGGAACCAGTCTAGCATTGCCTCTCCTAAGTATTTAGTAATTACATATGTATCTCTTGTATAAGTGTTTTTGGAACCCTGTCTGTTTTCTCTCAAGGAATGAACACAGCTGCTGACAAACATGGCTTGTTTTCTGAGGTAAAAAAAGTCACTTCCCAGTCAAATATTTCCTTTCAGTTTTATTGGCACTTTTTCAGGCACACAGGCAAGTTTGATTATTCTGAGTACTCTTTTGTTCTGGAGACACACAGGACATTATTACCTAACTTTGAACCCAGCTTATCCCATTGGATTTCTTCTTTTAAAAGCAAGCAAGAGGGGAATACTAAATCACACTCTGGATAGGGGTCCTTCTGCTTGTTTTGGCATGAAAACAACATTTTTTTGGGATACATCTCCAGCTAGAAGTCAGCTCCCTTTGGGCTTTTCACCTCTTGCATTGGCTGTTGCTCTTCTGCATGAAGGCCTTTCAGGGATTTGACTGTAGGCACCCGGGGTCTGTGCACCTCTTACCCTGAAAGTGCCCTGTGACAAAGGCTCTGGGAATTTGCTCTCCCTGGGCAGGAGTTACAGCACAAGCACAGTGTGGCTCGCACGAGGCCCTTTGGGCTGTGTAGGATGTGTGCACACAGGTCTGCATGGCCCAGGCCTCCTCAGAAAGTGACCTGGGTGATTTGTGTGTCCTGGAGTCGTGCTCGGCGCTTCCTCCTGCCTCAGACGCCGCGATCCCAATCGGCTCCGAGGCACAGGATGTCAGAGGCAGAGTTCATTAATCCTCCCAGGGTGCAATTACTTGTTGGCTCTTGGGAGTGAGAGGTTTTTGTGTGTCCCAAGAACTCATATCCTGAAGAGAGGATAATCAAGGCAGCTCCCTTTGGCAGTGTTTCCAAACTGGCTCCTAGCTCGGGTTACAATTGATAGGGGTTTTAATTTATGGGGATTATCTGATCTCTTGCTTTAGAAACAAGATGGTGTAGATAGATGCATTTATTGTCCATATTCTTTGGACATTTTCTTGTTTCATTTGATTGTGTGATGATACTGTATAAGGACACAAGGAACTTTATTACATAAAGCCTTCTCATCTGTCTGCTAAACGCTTCCTTTCTCCCAGCCGTTCTTACTTTCAGTTCACCTGGAATAGCTTTTTTCCAATGGTGGCTCTCTGCTAAAAGCTGTGATCCTCTAAAGTGACTTCCCTCACTCCCAGTTCAAAGGGTGTTCACTGTAATTTTCAGTACAAATTATATTAAAGGTGAAAGTTAAGATTTAGTTCAGCCTAAGTGTGATTTAGATGGATTTGAGGAAAGCAGTGGCTGCCTCTTACTGCAAAAACTAAACCAGCAAACTTTTCTTGAAACAGATTGTTATTCACCTGGAAAATTTCCCCTTTTACAAAAACCTGAAAAATTCTAAAGCCTCAAAGAGATTCAAGAATTTTGTATTCTGCCTTTGCCTTTAAGGCTTTGTGATTCCCTTGAGTATTCTCAATGCCTATTTTAACAGCGGAAACATAAATTATGGGTATTCTGAGTCTTGTTTTTCCTGGTGGGCTTCTTGCTTGGCCTTTCAGTGCACACGAAGTACATCCTGTGTGTGACCTTCCCTGAGATGTTTTTTGGTGTGTTCTGAGAGATAACCAGCACGAGCAGGCCCCGCTCAGTGCACCATCCCCAGGTGAGAACTGCCTGTGCCTGCCGTGGGCCGTGACGCTGCCCGTGTTGTGATGGTCTCTTTTCCCCGCAGGTTACCTGATCATGACTGACGATTGGTTTTCCGAGTACGTGTACGAGGTGGTGGTGGACAAGAAGCACGTGCCGGAGGAAATCCTGGCCGTGATGCAGCAGGAGCCCATTGTCCTGCCAGCCTGGGACCCCATGGGGGCTTTGGCCAAGTGAGCCACAGAGCTTTTGCCTCTCCACGGTCATCAGAAGTAGCTGCAATAGAGAATTCCAGTGGTCGGAAGCCATAGCCAAAAGATAAAGTGACCAAGCTCGGCCTGGTCCGTGCTCCTGACATGTAAGTTAAGGATCCTTGGGAAATAGCGCTTCACTGATCAAAGCCCTCAGACAGGCTGCTCCAAAACTCCACAGGGAAAAGGAAAAAAACTCACAATGAAAGCATCTGATAAGTGCTGTCAATGGCAGTTTGATTTTACCTTAAATTTTTAATAAAAATCAGCGTAGTAACGTAGTAAAATTACTTTCACCAGTGTTTTCCTAGAAAAAAATGGGCATTAAAGCCCCTTTAGAATTAATAGTTAGATGATTGTTAGAACAAACATATTAGGATGATTAACCAATTATGGTCTGAGACTTGTCCTATAAAAACTCTCAAAAATATTTTGTATATTTGCATTTTTAGTTTTGCTGAAATTTTGGAGGTGACGTATGAATTGAAACTGCTAAAAATTACCTTCAGAAAATTTTCCCTTCCAGCAGAATTGGGGAAGGGGGACTGTTTCCTTGAGGTATCCAGTTCCACTTGGTTTTATTCTTCCCTGATTGAGCTGGGACTGGATAACCCCCTCAAGGCCCAGTGCTATGTCTGTGTGCACAGGAGCGCTATTTTTCAGTTATTTTAGCAAGAACAACCATAAATATGTTCACAGGTGGAGTTAGTGTCATGCTCAACTGAAAAACCAATGTTTTAATTGCTGCATTTTATTTGGTTGTTTTAAAAAACAAGATGGTGCTATGAAGCTTTTGAATAAACACTTTCTAAAGTGACTGGGACAGTTCTGGTTTCTTCTTTAAATGAGATGCATGTAATTAATGAAATGGGAAAGCATCAGTGACCTGCACTGAGGAGGTGGTGCCTCTGCTACAGATCTTTAACAACAGGTTACAGAAATGTCAGAAATGGCACCGGAGGAGTTGATCCTCCTGTGGGCAGGGGGATGGACCAGATGATCTTCCAGGGACCCTTTTGGATTGGGGTCTGATGCAGCATCTCCACCTCATGCTGTTCCTTGAATGAAGGCAAGTAAACAGTTCTTGTACTCCCTGCTGAGCCCTGGTGGCTCTGAAATGGAGCCAGATCTCTTGGAAAGCTGTGTTATGCACAATATTTTGATTATGACTAATGCATGTGTTGTTTTGGGGGCTTTTGTCTCTTCCAGAAAGTCAGTCATTTTAGTCCTTCAAGCTCTTTCTACTTATGACTTTAACACCAGTGCTTCTGTTTCCTCCATGCTCCCTGTGAGTGTGACAGCAGCCAAAGAGAATTAACTTCAGAGTTTAACATATTTTTTGTTGCTGGTGGTAGCACTGATGAGGATTGAGTTTGATTAAATTAAAAACTGATTCCAAGCCAGTTTTTGTTAGTTTCAGTGTTTAAAATTGTCCAGCATGTGCTTATCTCCCCAGGTCTTGCCCAGATATTTCCCTGCACAATTTATACAATAGTGTGTTTTTTATCTTTCCTTCCAATAAGCACAGAAAATCCCCATGGCTAAAACACGCCACGGGAAACGAGGCCAATCTGGCAGCAACACTTTTGCCTTTATGCCCAGCACTTTTATAAGTTCTTTTGCAGGATGGAATTGGGGAGGGGAGGGGGAATGCAGATGTCAAGGTGAGAGCTGTGTTCCTTCTACTGTGAGAGCTCTGAGTGGAACAAACTGTTCCAAGGTTTGTGCTGGTGACACCAAGTCAAGGCTGGCACCGCCCTGGGTGGGATTTTCTGCTGCCAGTGGGAGAACAGCCATGGAAACGTTGGTAAGGATTGATCCCTGCAGGCTCTTGCCATCCATAAACCAGAACTTGCAGGCAGCTGGGCTTGCTTTAACCTGTAGTTTGAAACGTGGGTAAAATCAGCGTGGCTGAAGTGATTCCCCATGGACAGCTCCTGCTGACGTGACCTTTACTGGGTCACTGCCCTTTCGCCCTGAGGGAAAACTCCCTGATGTGATCAGCAGCCCTCAGATAAGGCTGGAGGCAGCCGAGTGGTGATTGAGATTCCGTGTGCTCCCTCCTGGACCTGAGGAAGTTCCCGGGGTAGCACAAGGCACAGCTGGGTCCAGAAGAGCCTCAGTCTGCTCTCGGTGTGTGGGAGTTCACAGCCCAGGGATTGTTCCCAGTGAGTTGTTCCAGCACCTCTGCAATGTGTGTGGAGTGTGTGAGTGAGGAACAGGCTACTTGACCCCTGTCAGTTCACAGGAAATGGTTCAGAGATGGTAAAAAATTGACCTCTTTCTAATGGATGGAATGGAAATAATGTGTGAATAAGCCTGGCTTGCTGCAGGTTGTCTCTCAGCAAAAAAATCTCGTTTCAGGAACTGTGAATCCAGATTACAAAAAAATTAATATGCAATTGCTAAAAAGATGCTTTGGTTAGAATAAAAAAACACTTCATGCCCACTATACTTCAATGCTTATTTGTCCCTTAGTTTATCCTCTGCAGGGCCTTAACCTTTGGATTGTTGAGGAACCAGCTGACTAACAGCTTCCTTTTCCAGTTTGCCAACAAAATCATGTAGTTTTCATTTGAGAATTCAAAGACAATTCCCCTGACAGGTGGCAAATATTGACAGATGATAATGTTGCGAAAGTCTCCCAGATTTAAGCAAATGTCAGAAAATAACTATTCCTAATGAAGAAAAGAGAGGAGGGGTTATGTGTAGTGGCAGTTTGTGGGTTCTCAGAATCAGATTTCTTCATTGGAATGTGCTCTTAAAACAGTTGTAGTGGAAATAACAAAACCTCTCCAAACCCCATCCACCTCCCAGATGTGTATTCCAGCACTGTCAGTGTGGAAAACAGCAGGAAAGGGCAATCAGAATTTCTTTTATTCCAAAGCCAATTGTAATAGCTTCTAAATGTACGCTGATTCCTAACTAAGAAACGATGAGACCAAATAAATATATTAGGGTTTGTTTGTTTTATTTGGAAAATTGCTCCAATCTTTTTAATGGCAGTGAATCAGAGACACTTGCAGAATTATTGCTGATCTTATAGTACAGTTGGTACTACTCTTATTAGGTAATTTGATTGATGATTCCCATCCTTTTGCTGGAATCTACAGCTGCTTTATCAGTGGAAAAGTGTCTTGTGTAAAAAGTCCACTTTCTTTCTCTTTTTTTCCATACTTTCCCTAAATCATTAGGATTTTGCTCACCAATGTCCAGAAGACTTAATGAGATTCTGGAACTGACAGTACAGCACCTGAAAGTTTTTGCAATAGAGATAAATAAGTGTCATAAAGTTGAGGGGGTTGCCTGAAATCTCCAGTCTGTTATTTCTATTATGCCCCAAAGGCTCCAGACAGTTGGGCAAGAAATTAAAAAAAAAAAGGCAACAAAAAACCCCAAACCAAACTGTGCTGCTGCAGAACACATTAATGAAAAAAACAACGAAAAGGCCAGGATAAGACATGAAAGGTGGTTTTGTTTCTTAATCTGCTGTTTTTCACATCACAGCTTTGTGTGCCCTACCAAAATAACTAAATAGTGACTTTGGGTGCCACTGAGCTGGGCAGATGAAAGCAGTGGAGGTGTTGACCAGGAACGGTTTGCAGGAATGTTTCAGACTTTTTGGAAGACCCTGCCCTAAGCAGAGACGAAGAAAACCTCAGATAAAGGTCACAATCCCTCTAAAACCTTTTAAAAACACAAGATATAATTATGCAAAGAGCAGGAGGGGCTCTGAGTAGAGAGACTTTATTTCTTGTAAGAGGGTAGAAAAAGTGAGTTTGGAAAACCCATTCCAGTCTCCCAGCAGTATGAGCTGGAAATCTGTAAGAAAGGGAAGGTGCAGATTCCTCATGCCATCCATCCTCCCAAGAAGGAAAAGATCCTGCTCTCCAGAGCACAGGGTCTGATCCACAGCTGGATATTTACACATTAAAACTGTGCTTTGACCTCCGTTAAGGTTCAGTAAGTGAGGCACGACAGAACCTGTCCTTGCAAACCCTCTGGAATAGGACAAAACAGACGGGAGGCTGTGGATGAGTATTACAGGCAAGGACACAAAGGTGGGGGGTTTTCCTGTCTGCAGTGAAGTGGGGATTAGCACGACCAATCCTGGTTATTCTGGAAAGCAGGACACAGGAGGGAATTCAGGACAGCAGACAGGAGGTAGAGATTGCTATTTTTACTAAAAGATCAATGAATTTCTAAAGCAACTGAAGGCAAAAAGCTTCATTTGATGAGACAGACTTAACACAGTGCCCAAGGGAGTTAATGGGAAAGCAAAAATGCTTTTAATCCGTGTCCCTCGTGCCTGTAACTGCAATGCCTGAGCTCTCCTTGAGATGGTGCAGGTGCCTCGCCCTGCCCGGCTGCTGCTCTGACAGGGACACCAAAGCAAAGTGCAAATTACAGCCCTCGGCTTTTCAGTTGCCAGTTTATTTTCCTTTCAATTTTTTGGAACAAGTATCTGAAAACTGGCAACCCCTTACAGCAAAGCTGGTGCTGCTCTAACAATCAGCTATTCTTACTTGTCCCTGTTCTGCTTTTCCATTTCTTTTTTCCCAAATCTGCCACCTAAACTACGGACCTGTGATTTACCATTTTTTATAAACAAGTTGTGAAGTGCAGGAATGAAGAAATCCTGGATGAAAAACACTGGAGAAAAAGATGTGTCAAAGATAGAGTGAGGTATTTGGAGTAGCAGGAAGAAAGGAAATTACTTGTTGAGCTTACTGAGGCAGCAAAACACTTGTAAAGAATTTGTGCTTCAAGCTTTAAAACAAAACTAAACCTTATTTCTTTATTAAAATAATGGAGATATTCAGCAATAGAAATTATTCTTTCCAAGCCCTTTTGTTGTGTTAATATCCCAGTCTTTCTTATCCTCCTGCAATCTACAGACCCACCTATGAATTAGTAACTCACTGACACCCTCGGAACTTGTGTCCCATTTGCTGTCTCCATCCTCACCCCCATCCTGTTGTTTATAGCTGTAACAACAGCCAGCAAAACTGTCCCTTACCAGGAGAGCTTCCCTCCCTTCTGCCTCTGCTTCATTGGATCCTGCTGCTCTGAAGGGATCAGAGCAGGCAAATGGAGCCACCCACCTCTAGGAGGAAAACTGAGCTGCAGCCCTGGTGAAACATAAAGTTTATTTGACTAAAGTGACGCAAAAATTCTTAAAGAGCTCTTTGGCAGCAGATTATCTGGACATCAGACCATGTGAGGGGGACTGGTGTACAAAAACCTCACCAGGATGCTGAGTTGCCCACAGGCTGAGCGCCCCAGGCTGAAGTAAATGTGGGTGAAGGTGACTCGGGCTTGGAGAACTCCAAGGGAAGCGCTTCGCACCGATCCCAACCACAGGTACTTTATAATTTTGTCTTTAGCACAGCCACGTCTGAGGTACTTTATGAAATTCAGGCAGCCTCAGAGAGGGCTTCTCCTCAGAGCCAACCCCCTGCAGCAGCAGACACTGCAGTTTCATTAACTTTCTCTCCTTGTTGCCTCTTTCAGCTTCAGTTATAAAATATGAAATATTAATGACAGGCTAAAATCTGTACACTAAATTTTGTTTGGTTTTAAGTCAGCTTTAAGGTCTTTGATGGTTTCTAAAACATTGGGAAAATGTGCTTCTAACAAAGTTTTTTGGGGAAAAAAAGATACATTCATTTTAGTTCTAGTTTTCTTTGAGTTTTTAAAACTTTTAACGCCTCATTTCTTTTCTACTGTTACATGCTCTACTCTGTCATGTTCAGGCACTTGTCCAGCAGTTAAGAATGTTGGGAGTCAAATGTCTGTAGCAGAACATGTTCTGACAATCTAAAATTAAGAGTTTTGGCAGTCCACCTAACTGCCTTACAGATGCAAAGTTATTTAAAATTTACAAAATGCATTAAACTCTAAGGCAAAATGAAGGAAAGCAGCAGAATCTGAAGGGGAAAAATAAGAAAAAATAGGCAGTGCAAGCTGTTAGTTATTTTGAAAGGGTAAAGTGAGCTTTATTAACCATATTAAGTTATATTTTTAAAGGTAAATGGTTCCAGCACAGTAAATTATTGAACTCAATGGGATAGATTTATTGTAAGTAATAAATCTGAGCATATCCTATGTATTTATAGTCAATCATGTTTACTGAAACCAACTGGCTTGCTGGGTTAGTTTGCTAAGAAATATGGAGTTTAATTAAGGAATGCAATGTAACTGAATGTATAAATAGGCAAAGAAAACATGTTTTGGTATGTTAAGAAAGCCTGGGGGAAAAGGGGTTGTGTATTTAATGGATTTGGATTCTTGAAAATGTTGTGGCATTTCTTAACATGTGTTGTCAGTTGTCAGACATTTACCAGGGAAGGGCTCAAACAAACACTTGGGCTGCACCTTTTGGTGCTTTTGATGGTGAATTGACCATCATTTTCTTGGAGAATATTTTGTAAGCTTGTCATACAGCAAGTGGCTGTCATGATAATTTTCTAATTGGACAGGGCATGATGAATTTCAGATGGTTAAATTAAGAGAAACTGCCCCAAAACTGGAATTTAATAAAACACCTAAATGATTCCCACACATGGAAATGTGCAGTGTTATTTAAGTTCTTTCCTGCTTTCCTCCATGGAAATATAAACTGCAGAGTTCTCAGTAACAGAGCCTAAAGAAATGTTCATTCTGTGTCCTGGTCTCCTTTCTGATGCCCATGTTTGAACTCCTCTTTTCCCAACCTGTGTGTTTGCAGCTCTGTGTCTTATAGAACTGACAGAACATCATGAACCCTGTCTGTGGGGTAAACGTTTCATTCAGTAGAACCTGGAGCCTGAATTTAGGGCTGTAATTTGGAGATAGCCATTAACAAGTCTTCTTCAAGGAAACATCATCTGTTACTAAGGAATTGTGTCCTTTTATTTAGAGATGTTTGCTGTGTTATGACTCTTCCTTCAAGTTTATATAAATAATTTGAGGAAGAATACAAAAGCAGTATCATTCCCTCTAAGCTTATCTGTTTCCTTGCACTACATACAGACACTCCTCGAGCCAAAAAAAATGCATTTCCCCTCTCCCTGTTCTTTAAATGACTGACACCAATTTGGCAGCACTCCCACTACAATGCAGTGTCTGTCTTCTCATCAAAATTTTGAAGGTAAAAATCTCTCTTTCCTGATGGCTTTTTGATTTCAGACTGAAACAAGGACGAGATTATGATGTAAAGCTCCCAGTACAAGTTTAGATTTCCCCCATACTGTTGCTTTCAGAAGATTTCTTTTGCCATCTCACCTATACTCAGCCTTATCTGGGAACACAGGAGTTAACTGGAGAGAGCCCACTCCTTATGCCATTCTTTGGGAAGCAGCCTTTCCTTCTCCCAGGAGGGCCATTGTCTCACCAGCACAACTTGCAGAGTACACTCTGCTTTAGTGGGAATGTGAGTGAGCCCTGGGAGCCCTGCAAATATACATGTAAAGGATCCATTTTGTCACCTACATACTGCAAGTTTCCTCTCAAATACTCCCGTGTTACAGTGCTGTGCCAAAGCACCAAATCCTGTATTTAAAACATTTAAAAATCCCTGGCACTGGGATCAGACCTGTTAAAATTCACTGGACCATTGATTTCAATGGGTTTTGATCACTCCTTACCAAAAGTCCATTTTGATTCTCTTCAGCTAGAGAAGAATACCTAAAAAGAACCCCTGAATAAATCAATTTGCAGTTGTGGAGAGATGGTCTAGATATCAGCTTAGATTTAATACCCAATTCTGTGGCTACCAAGTATTTATGAATATCAGGTTTTGAAATCTGAAATACAAACTGTCCCACTTGCTATCAGCTCACCTAATGGAAATGAGCTAATAGGAAAGGACACTCATTTTTAAATGAAATCAGTGAAAGTGAACACATTAAACATCAAAAGGCATTAATTTTTTTGCATTATGAACCTAAATATGACTTGTGTATGACACACAGCAGGTAAAATTCATCATAATTAAGTGCAATCTAATTTCAAGATTTAATTGGCTGAAATTTTTATTTTTTAACAAGTCCTCACAGTATGGGGACATCTGAGCTATTCTGTAATACTTTGATTAATGGATTGCTCTTGAACTGTGCAAACTCAGGAAAAATATGAGACCTCTCTTCTCCTTCACCCCACACGTGCAGCAAAAGAGGAACCTGATAGCCCACAGAAGTCTCACAAAAGGCATAATTTTTGTGAGGTTTTCATGGTCATGCAGGCCATGCACCTCCCTCCTGTGTAAAAAGACAGACTGGGACTGTGTGGGGCCATGTGGGTGAAGACCAGAAATGTTGGTGGCTCTGTTTATGAGTGCAGTGCCTGGGAACACTCAGGTGTGAGTTGTCAGAGGCTCGGGGGCGAGAACAGGACCTCCAGGTAAACAGCACAGCCTCCTCCTGCCCGGGGTGAGTGATTTCTATCTTGTCAGACAAACTTCTTGCTTGATATCCGAGATAAAAGTAATTTCCTTGGACTCCTTCCATTTATGTACAGCTGCCTGTGTGAACTGCAAGGTGTCATGTGCAGTCAGGCCGCTGTAACTTTATCCACATTAAATACTTTGTGATAAAAGTCAGATTTAGGTCAAGTTAACAGAAATCATCTCGGTGTTTGATTTTGTTTGCCAACACCCTGGGCTGACTCCTTTTTTTGAGGTTCAAATTCCCTGCAAGTGCCTGCATGTGAAGGGACGGAGCCAGGTGGATGGAGGAGCAGTGGGAGGGAAGGTGATACCGTGAGTTTTCCTGCAGGAATGCAGCTGCAGCCCAGCCAGGGGCTGCCTCTCCACAAGCTTTGCTTTCTAAAACCCGCACGTGAAATAAGAACATCGTTTGTGTCAAGCGAAATAGATACAAATCTACGAATTTTGGGAGTGTGCGAGTTAAAATGTTGTTTGCTGACTTGGAGCCAGGTCCTGCAGGGAGGTACAGGGGGTGGACGAGCCCGGTGCTGGGGAAGGCACCGCAGCCCCACCCCGAACAGAGCAACCTCCCGGTGACTCGAGGTTTGCCTCCCTCGGAGCATCTGCTCTTTGTATTTCGACCTAATTGCTTGAATCTCCCAGACACATTAAAAGTCAATTTCTCCTTTAAAAAGTGCGGAGAGCAGGAAAATCGCTTTGTTTTAAAGTGCTGGAAAGATCTGTTTACGCTGTGGCAGAGCATTAAAGGCCAGGGATTCCCGCACTGCCACGAGAGGTCACTGCGAGCCTCCCGAAATAAACGGGAGATGATCCAGCAGTTGTGCAGAAGGAACCCAGGCCAGGGATGCTCCTCGAGGATTGCTCTGATAGAGGCAAAGGAGCCAGATTTGTGCCTCAAGGAACATGCAGGGCTTTTACATCTACAGTGCTGGTTCCAGTTGAGCTCGGAGTGGGAGATAAATAAATAAAACTTAATTAATATTTGGCTGATGTGAACTGCGTTGGTGGCTTCAGCCAAGCATGCGGAAACACATGTCTTCAATTATCCATCCCAGTGCTGCCAGCAAACAAGCAAAGCAGGGAATAGCTGCGGAGGACACGCTGCGTGCTCCAGGGTCCCTCCTCTTTAGTCACCCTTTGCACAGGGAGGGTGACATTCCCAGGGCTGGCAGCGTGGCACCTTCCACGTGCTCCTGCATGGAACTGCCCCGCAGAGCAACCCCTGCTCAGAGCTGCCGCAGGGACACAAGGTGCTTAGGGCCTCCCAAAGGAGCAAAGTCACGTCTACCACACACAGATCAAAAGGAAAGCACAGATCTGTGTCTTCTCCCTTTTTTTATCTTTCCTTTTTCTCCTGTAGCTCATATGGGGTGATAAGAAGCCAAGGTGTGGTTATGTAAGAGCAACCTTTGAAAACAGGTAATAAACTGCTATTTCTGAGATCATTCAGTGTCATCATTCAGGCACCTGAATTGCTGAGACATCAGTGCAGAGAAGAAGTGGAGGCTGAAGTGGGCAAAACCCTTCACTATTAGGATAATTTCCCCCTGGATTTCTTCCCTGGTGTTCGAGCATACTTCTCACCCCTAGAGCTCTGGTTCTGCAGCTCTTTATACTCTTTGTAGTGGTTATAGTGCTTTCAAATATTTTTTTTCCTTGAATTGTAACAAAGCAGTGGGAAAAGTAGGTTCTCCCACATTTTACAGTGTAACGAAATCTTCTGCAACTGTTGTGTTTTCTTGTGCCAACTCCACGGTGTAGCTGTAGAGTCCAGAGATTTCCCAGGACAGCTGATGAG
Source organism: Atrichornis clamosus (assembly GCA_013400975.1). NCBI lineage: Eukaryota > Metazoa > Chordata > Aves > Passeriformes > Menuridae > Atrichornis > Atrichornis clamosus. Next base: position 65,877 of record WBMZ01010336.1, read on the forward strand.
CTGTAATCCCTTTTTCAGAAAGAAATAGTTCAAGTTTCAGCTGAAGCCCCTGAAAATTCACATGGTAATTTTGCATATTTGAGGCTCGAACTACTGAAAATTCTACAAAAATATTTCAAATAATGTGATAATATTTTTCCTGTGGTCTGCAGAAGACCAGAAGGAGCTTAGGTCTGGATGGACAACGATCCTGATAGTCACAGATCCTGGGATTCCACAATACTCTCATCAACCTCCCCTCAGTAAAGAAAGCTCTGAAAAATGTGCAGAAATAAAGCATTTCACAAATACAATAAGAGTTTAAGCCTCAGGTATGGACGAATCAGTCTCATGAGATAATGCAGTTAAATTAACATTCTTTACTGCTTTCCCATTTATGGGTGAGAGGTGTAAAGTCCAGAAGGGCTCAGGTTACTTTTCCATACTCCTACCTGTTGTTTACCATGCTCTATCCAAGTGGAGGATTGGCTGTGGCCTTTCTATGTTGCCACCAGTGGTGGTAGGACTGTTTCCATCTACATAAGCTCTTTTGGGACATTTGGAAGGTTCTGGACTCCAAAGACATTCAGATTTTATAGCCCTGCAGGTAAAAGAGAAATTCCTGTTCTTTGCCCTAGTGTTTTTCTCTGGAACTCTGAAGATGTTTCAATCTTTGCGGATGATTAACTAATGGCAGAAAAGTACTTGCTCTTGTAAGAATTCACATTAATGATGCACTGCTTGCTGTATGACCAAAAGGAGATTACTTGGGTAAAGACAGAATGTAAGCCTGGAGAACTAAAGATTTCTGGAAGTTATAAACAACATCTTCAAGTGACTTTTACTTCAAGAACACCCTCTGTTTGCTCTGCAGCTCAATAACTTTCCTCCTCTTTCTGCTTGCACTGAGAAATGTTTGGAAGAGGTTTAACAAACTGTCTTTGCAAAAGGTTGAAAACTGTGAAAAACTTAAGTTTTAATAGCTCTGATAATCAGCAAATTCTAGAAATAAGCAAATCATATCCCTTCTTTGCTTTAGTTTTTCCTGCAGTTAGAAGTGAAATCATGCATATTCTGCTAGGATGTGACAATGACAGTTGCTGTGATAAAATGTTTTGAAAAGGAAAAATTTGATGTAATTGTAATAATTTAATCTGTGGTGGCGTGGTGTAGATTGTGTGACTCTTTGCTGGCTATAAAGCAGGGTTACTACCCTGGGGAATTCACAGCACAGAGGATCAGCTCCTGTTCCAAGGTTTTGTTGGGTAAAGGCAGCTGGGTGTTCACATCACCTGAACAAATCAGCAGAAAACAAAACATGACCTGCTGAATCACAGCTCTTTTTCTGTTCTCTTTTAGTTCAGAAGGAAAAGTTAATTGTGTTATACTTGCTCTTTATTTCAGGATGGTTTATTTCCCTTGGACTCTGTTTTTAGCACACACAAGGAGGGCAGATAAGCCAGGGATCCTCCCAGTGCCTGTTTTGTTTGCTGCCAGTGGGCAGGAGCACAGCAGTAGTGCCCACTACCCTTCCCAGGGCTGGAACCACAGTCAGCAGATCCAAACAGAATGAAAGATGCTTTTATTTGCCTAGGGAGTCAGATAAAACTGGGGACAAGTTCTGTCCTTTAGACTCACGTGTTAGTTCTTAATCAAAAGAATCAAATCAAAGTTTATGATCTTTACTTTTTGTTATCAGTGTTGACTGAGCCTCAAAAGTTTGTTGATGCAAACCCACTGAGATTTAAATATTTCTCTAAAGTTTCATTTAAGCCTTCTACATCTGCTGCTGAACAGAACAGACGCTGTGGGATTTCTGAGGAAAGGTGGTCATGAAATGTAATTTTTATATCCATGTTTATCTCATATTTGTTTAATTAATCCTTTTCCCTCCATACCGGGTGAATGTAGAAATTGCCACAGGATGAGCTGAGCAGTCACAGGATGAACTCAGGAAAATGAAAATAAAAGTCACACTAAACTCTGCTCTCAGTTTGCAAACTGGGAGTCCCACAAGCAGTGTTCAGAGGGAGAACGTGGAGCCAGAAGACAGCAGGACTGTGACTGTGAGGTGTCCAACAATGCACAAAGTCCAGCACATCTTCCTGAGAGGGTATAATCCAGGTACACCAACTTCTGCTGTAGAAGAGGATGATTTCTTCCTTCCTTTCTCTGGACAAAATTCCAAACAGGTTATCTGCTCCATGATTCACATTGCATGTTGTGATGGTCCATTACTTTCAACAGTATTTTAATCACAGAATCTGCTAGTTGTAACTTGAAAGTTACCAGCATCAGTAAAGCCTGTAATGGACTTTTAACTCTTTCTCATTTCTTAGATGGTGCTTGTGCCTTCAATCTGATGGATTTAAGTATGGAAGAGGAATTCTGAAAGTGCTGGGAATAAAAGAGCGGGAAGACAAGCCAGGAGGGGACCCTGTGCTGCTGCTTGTCTGCAAGTGATCAGAACAAATCTCGGAAAAAATGGAAAAAAAGGCAACAAGCAATGAGACTGAGCCACTGACTTCCAAGAAAGATGCCTCAGACTGCAGCAAAAGAGAAGATTGTAAAGAGAACGGACTCCTGGTCAGGAACCCTAAATCTGCCCTCCGGCTGGTGGAGGATGGCAACAAAGTCCACCCCAGCCAGGGGGATAAAGGGGAGGCAGCTCAGATCTCCCATGGTTATTCAGGGGTCCAGAGCTCAGCTCCCTGCAATGGGGTGGGAGAGGTGGAAGATGCCCAGTGCACGGCCCCGGCAGCCACAACCACCACCACCACCACCACGTCCACCACCTGCGGGGCCGAAGCTCAGCAGCAGCTGATGGAGCTGGAAGACAGAGAGACCTGGAGTAAAAAAATTGACTTTCTCCTCTCTGTCATTGGATATGCAGTGGATCTGGGAAATGTGTGGAGATTTCCTTATATCTGCTATCAAAATGGAGGAGGTCAGTGCCCAGTCCTCTATGCTGCTCTTTAATGCTCAACTTTCTTATAAATGCATGATTTAGTGGCTTTTAAAATATCGCGTATAACAAATGACCAAGGAGAAGTTCTTTACTTTCCAAGCAGACTGGAAAACCTAAATATTGGGATATTGTTAAGATGAGATAAAAGCTATTTAGCAAGATTTAAAAACTCAGCACAACTAGAAGTTGAGAGCCAGTTAGGTGCAGAACAAAACTCCCAACAGAAAAGATTCAATCCCTTTCCCAAGGAGTATTTTAAAATCTGATAAACCAACATGTCTAAACCAACTCATGAGGAAGGCAAGGTCTTTGACTCACTGGCATAAGGGCCAAAATACAAATCTAAAATCTAATCAAGGAGATCTTGGAAAGGACTTTTGTCTCTCTGATGTAAGAAAAGCCTTTTACTGGAGAAATTAATTATTTTATCTGTGGCCCATCTCAAAGCTGTACTTGTTGTAGCCAGTAGAGTCTTGGTGAATCCTATGTTACAGAAATGTGAGAAGTTTGGCCTGAGTGATGCTTCTTGTTCACACTGCTAAGTAGTTACTCTTTTGAGAAATCCCACAGCAATTCAGTGTGGTGCCCTAGCTAGGGAGGGGATATGCATTTTCCCTGTGGGATAAAAGGAACTCCTGTTCATGGAGTATGGGTACTGTTGGAAGAGAAGTCTATGAAGAGTTAAAATCATCTTCTTTCTCTCTTGCAGGAGCATTCCTCATTCCTTACACAATCATGGCCATCTTTGGAGGGATTCCTCTCTTCTATATGGAATTAGCACTAGGACAGTACCACAGGAATGGGTGCATTTCCATTTGGAGAAAAATATGTCCTATATTCAAAGGTAAAGAAGGGAAACGGAACTTTCTGAATAACTGGAAAATTTTCCTATAAAGGTGACATTTCAGGGAAAAAAAGAAACAAAATCTCATAAAACTAAGTGAGGCTTGTTGGCTTGTTCTATATAAGATTTTAGCTTTACAAAGAAAGCTTTCCTAAAACTCCATGTACACTTGCATGTGTGTGGGTACTCTTGTATGCACACATAGTATGCAATTCAAATTGATTAGAGGCCGGCCCCCTTCTTTGACCTAAGCCTGAAAATATAAAGAATAAAAGGAGCTGTTCTACATGCTCATTTACTCTTGTGCCCAGTGTTCATAGCTCTGGTTTTGTCTTTTTATTTATTGGCACTGCAAGATGGTTATTTCTAAATTGCAGAAAGTTAAGTACACATTAAAAAACCCCCTCTATAAGCATGTTCTGTCTGGAATAAGAATGCTTTACTGGAATCAGAGCTTGAGTGTTTCTGAAGACACAAGAAATTCCAGCACTGTAAACACTTGGGAAGGTATGTGTACCTCCTGCAGAGCTGTCTTACACAGTGACTAATGGTAGTTGATGTGATAACCAATTGCTTTTGGTTTTGGCCTAAAACTTACACTGACTGAATGTAATTATTTCCTGCCTCACTAGGAATTGGCTTTGCCATCTGTGTGATAGATCTTTATGTAGCCTCCTATTACAACACCATTATGGCTTGGGCTTTTTACTACCTCATATCCTCCTTCACGACGGAGCTGCCGTGGACCAGCTGCACAAATCCTTGGAACACAGGAAACTGCACCAACTACTTCAGCAAGGACAACATCAGCTGGTCCGTGCACTCCATCTCTCCAGCAGAAGAATTTTATACGTAAGTGCATGTAAGTGAGGATGGTGACTGTAGCCAGACTGGTGGAACACACAGCAAGCTTTTCCTTGGAGGGTTGATTGTTAATGGTGCCCTCTTCAAATCACTGAATTCTTGTAGGTGTGTGTAAGCTTAGGGTGTGTGGGGGTACTCTGTGTTTTAGGAGCTTTCCGATCGCTGACAGCTGTCACTTGTCATCACCGGTGTGCCAATAATATCAAACTTTAAATTAAAATAAATCAAAAATGTCATGGCTTTGAAGGCTGCTTATCAAGGCCTCAGGATTCCTCGCAGTGCTCAGACCACAGTATGGGACTATTAAAAGCACACTTAATGTAAGCATTTGTTAAAGAAATCTCTCTCCTGTGTTTTTGTTTCCTCTTTCAGCCGCCAAGTCCTACAGGTGCACAGGTCTGATGGGCTGGATGACCTGGGGGGCATTAGCTGGCAACTGACCCTCTGCTTGTTGTTGATCTTCACCATTGTGTACTTCAGCATCTGGAAAGGAGTCAAAACATCTGGCAAGGTGAATGCAAAAGCAAGACAAGTCAACTGGGTGCAGTACAGTCCAGAGGCAGTTCTAACGGAGCCAATTAGCTGTCAGGGAATTAAGTCAGGTTGCCTTCATGGCAGGGATTTTAGGCTGATGTACTTGGGAAGCTCGTGCTGTGGAGTGGCTGCTGCTGTTAGCCAAGTAATGTATGACAACAGTTAAGTTACACGACTGTCCTCTGGGCAGGAACAACCCTGCCAAGGAAAGGCTCCAGATGTGCAAACTGCCTGTTTACAGACCTTCAGAGACGTTCACGTGAAGATGCTATAAATGCTAAGAGATATAATATGATTATCTAATTCTTATTATCCCTGTTAACTTTCTACCCATGGCAAATGCTCTCTTTCCATTTCCCCCCACAGGTGGTTTGGGTGACTGCCACGTTCCCTTACATCATCCTCTTTGTCCTGCTAGTGAGAGGTGCAACTTTGCCTGGGGCTTGGAGAGGTGTCCTCTACTACTTGAAACCTGACTGGCAGAAACTCCTGGCCACTGAGGTAAAAAACATTATAAAAGGCCAGAGATTTGCTTTCAGCTTATCAGTTTGTGTATCAGCACATATATACTTCAGTGTTGCATAGAGCATGACTGAACAGATGTCTTAGCATGGACTTAAAAGCCTGACTCCATGCTCTTTCTATAAAGAATTTTAAAGATCAAAGTTCACCATCAATTTAGCTTGAACTAGTGGCAGAGTTCCCACACAGTGGTTGAACAGAATTAGTGGTATGATTAGAAGAAAACAAGTGACCAAACACGTTTTCACCAGGAAAATGGTGACCAGGCTGACACTGAGTGAGAAGCTGTAGGAGCTGCAACATTGCAACAAAATCCTTCTCCTACGACAGTCACACTGAGCAAATGGAATTTTATCAAGGCCTAACAAGTGGTTGAGCTGCAGTTTTTTGTTTTAAGGGGATCACTTTGCACTGGGGCAGCCCTACAGTGTCCACAGCTGCCCCTGTTTAAATAGTGCAGGTTACTGGAGCAGAAACTTCCTGTCTCCATCCTGTGACAGCCTTTGGCAGCCCAGGGACACCAACTAAACCCTGACTCAGTAACTCATGTAAGTGCCTGTGGAGGAGGAGTAAATCAGTCAGGCCAGCATACACCACCAACATTTGAAAGGAAAGGAGGAATGAGAACAAGGCTGAGCTAACCAACAAACCCCAGGCACTCCAGTACCAGATTCAGCCTTGAACTCTGTGGATGACATGTAGTCCATCAGGCTCAAGGCTGTGCTTACTTCACTGCCTGTGAAAGTGTCTGGTGAGGAGGGTGATGGAAAAACCCCAAGGCAATAAATACTACAAACACGAAGATTAAAAAATTCTAATGTTTGCAAGTCTGCTGCTGCCCAGCTGATATGGAGAGTTTTGAATGAAGAGGAAATGAAAAGACACCAGTCTCTGATAAAGCAGCATCTCCAATAAGGAACCACATCTTCTGAAAATGCAATAAAGGGCATTGATATTGTATTGGATGTATCTGGAGTGAGGACAGCAGATTGTAATCTGTGTGCTGGATGATGACAGAGCTCTGTCTGGATGATACAGGATGGCCTCACACGATGGAAGAGAATATTAGAAATGAGTTGTAATGAACTCCATGTTTCAATCAAAAGAGAATAAATGAATGAGTACTTTCACCTTCAGAAAGAGAGCTGATCTTGTACTTTAGAACATTAGTCATTAGGGCTGTGGCCACTTTTCAAGTACAACATGTTTTCATAACAAGATCATCACACTTGCATCTGTCACAGCTACAACAAAGCTGAACTGAGCCCTAAGAACTAGAACTGCATCCACACTGTCAAATGTATTTCCATAAATCTAGGAAAAATCTGGGCAGTGATCATCTACCACTTAGCCTGGAGGACACACTGCCAGACATAGGACTATTCCACAGCACACAGAGTTTGGAGGAAGATTTGGAAGACTGCAAAATCATGGATAGAAAGTTCTCTACACACTGAAGTACTTGTGTTAAAGTGATTGCAGGCAATTCACTGAATTAATCTAAGATGCTGTCAGAAGTGAAACTGCCACAACAGTGTAAAGAGACAAAATAAGCACCATATAGGCACTAAAATTAGAGTGGGTATTTACAACTCCCACAGATCTACAATAAACATTCGTTTTTCAACATCTCTCTTAACAGAGTGTCTGTTAGACCAGGACTAGGACACAGGCAGACCAGTGAAACACCCTTTTGTAGGCCTAAGTGACATTTTGAATATGCCAGACTCATTCAACCTGTTTCATTACTTTTTTTTCTTGTTCTTCAATATTTTTCAGGTTTGGGTGGATGCAGCAGCTCAGATTTTTTTCTCCCTGGGACCAGGTTTTGGGGTCCTATTGGCTTATGCCAGCTACAACAAATTCCACAACAACTGCTACCAGTGAGTTCTACTTAACCTAAGTAAAATTGAGTTAAAAAATGTAACCACGGGTATTTATGAAAAAGAAACAGCGTGCTGGTGAAGGTGCTGAATTGTCAGACCTGTGTACACAGAAATCAGACAGAAGTGTAACAGAACAGAAATCCTTATTGCAAGAACCTACAATCTAAAGCATTTCTCCTCTGTTGTGCCTACCTTAAGGAGAGATCATTTTTACCAGTTACAGCAGGAGGTCTAAGATGTAGGAACCTGCTGCAACAAAATGGACTAAACCGTTGCCAAACCATCACAATGTAATTATTTAATTTCAGTAGTCAGTTAGGAAATGACTTTATAGTCTTGAGCAGAAAGGCAATTTATTGTTGTTGCCTTGCTACCTTAAAAAAATTGTATTTCTAACTTGTAAAATAAAATTCTCAATTCTTTAATATTCATATAGTCATTCCTATTCTTTTAAGGCACCAGTATACAGCCAGCATTCAATCCAGTGTCAGACTAATGTTACAGCATCTATCTGGATTTGAAGAAGAAAAAGTAGTCTTGGGTTGTTTGGGTTTTTTTCTTTCAAATCTGCTGCTTTTTTCCCTTGTACTCCCCTGGTTTTTCCAGGAGCCTGTCCAGATTGTTAACTCACCCCACCTGGTTGTAAACTACCCTTTCTAGCAGATGCAGATTCCCTGATGTGAGTTAGGTCTTCTGTTGCAGAGATGCTCTGGTTACCAGCACCGTGAACTGCTTGACCAGTTTTGTGTCTGGATTTGTCATCTTCACCGTGCTGGGATACATGGCTGAGATGAGGAATGAAGATGTGTCAGAGGTTGCCAAAGACACTGGTAGGTTCATGTTTCATACACATCTCAAACTGCTTCCAAGACAGAATAGATTTGTATATTATCTTCTAGATTGAGAACGGCCCAGATGGTGAGAAATATTTAGTATATCATTCAGGATACTGACTTTCTGGTAAGAGAACTAAAAAATTAGCCCATAAATGCAACATATAAAGGTCAGATTGCAGCTTTGCAGACGTGGTGGTAACTGCACATGGCAGAACAGCCTGGGGGGAGAAGTTTTTCCCTGGGAGACACCGTGGAGCAGCACTGGCTAACACTGATCTCAACTCTCTGGCACAGGGCCCAGCCTGCTCTTCATCACGTACGCCGAGGCCATTGCAAACATGCCTGCTTCCACCTTCTTTGCCATCATCTTCTTCCTGATGCTGCTCACGCTGGGATTAGACAGCACGGTGAGTGGCCAGGATGGCAGAGCCTTACACCCACAGGCATCACAGAAACAGAGTTACAAATATTGCACTGTCACTGGGAGGTTTACAGCAGGATTGGCAACTCCAGGTGCCTTCTTTAAGACAGCAACTATTATTACAATTGTTAGACCTAGAAATAGATCTAAATATAATTGAATGATTTGTCACTGTCATACTGTGACAATTAATTAGACCTGGCAACACAAGCAAAGCACTTGATTCACACACTCCTGGCTGAATGAAGCCTTCCGGGCTCCTTCTAGCTTGTAAACTTACATTAAAGTCTGGAGTTTTTTCACACAAATTGGATTTTAAAGGTGGGAACTGGAGGTGACGCTCAACAGCACTGTGAAAAGGAAATAAACTAAAGAACTGTCATGTGAGTCTGGTTTTACAGAGGGAGAATCAGCTCCTTCCAGCAAGTCTGAATTAAGCTGATTTCATTCTTGGTTCTACTGAACCTCCTCCCACTTCTCCACATCCTGGTGCCTGTAACACAGAACTGCCTCTGGATGACAGTTCATTCCCACAGATACTTGGAAGACTAAATCCCCACCCTAAAGAGTTTTAAAGTTATGAGGAAAGACTTGTGCAAAGAGCAGCCACACCAACTCTAGAGCAGAACAAAGCACCAGTGTTTCAATGCTGTGAAGCTCCTTTAAGCACTGAAACATACTTTTAAAGCAGGTAACACTGCCCTCTATTTTCCAGTGATTTTTCCATGCTTTTCAGTTTGCAGGACTAGAGGGAGTGATTACTGGAGTACTGGATGAATTCCCGCACGTCTGGGGCAAACGCAGGGAATTGTTTGTCCTTGGGCTGACCATCGTTTGCTTTTTGGGGTCACTGGCGACCCTGACATTTGTGAGTATTCCACCCACTCTCAGCTTCCCTCACTGGCAGTTTCCTGCACATGACATCCTGGAGAGGGTAGGACTTTCTGAAGAGACTTTCAAGAAATCAGATTCAATCTCCAGCCTGTTTTCTTTATGCATTAGAAATCTATTACTTGGAATAAATGTGAACAGTATTTCACTAGGAAATATGTTGCAAACTGATCCTACTGCAACTTGGCAGAACTCTGATGTGCTACACATCATAAATGATGATGCTGCTCCAACTGCTGCATCAGTCATCAGACAACCAGCCACATTTTTAATGTGGTTTCCTTCTTATTCCCAAAAGCTCCATGTTTAAAAACAATGTGAATAGTTATTATAATATTCACAATGTTTAAAATGCATTTTAAATTTTTAAAAAATTCTAGTAATGAATTTCCTGGATCTTCCTCATTGTTTTGAGGCAGAAATCATGATTAGTCACACCAAACAGATCCTGTGGGGCTTGTGGATTTCATTCTCACACCAAGCAATTTTTGAATAATGAGTGTAATGATCATAAGGGAAGAGGAAAGAAATACTTGGTTTTCCTGTCATGTTCCACTCCACTTGCTCATTTTTGTGTAACTTCCTTCTCGTGTGAAATGTTTGCTGTACAAGGATGCTTACTTCCTCTCCAAGAGGTCTCTTCCTTCATGATTCTAGATCCCAAATGGGAAAAAAGCAAAGTAACACTTTATTTATTTCCTGCTCAGTAGCTATGATCCCTGTTGGAGAAAGAAGACGCCATCACAGGAGGCAGGCAAAAAACCATTCTGTCAACAACCATCAAATCCCTTTTTTTCACTAAATTCCAGCCAGAACTGCCAGCAGATTTTAGCTTTTCTACATGGCAGCCTCCTGGTGAGGGACGTCCACAGAGAATGAGCAGATCACCAGGGCTTCCCTGGCAGGAACAGCCACAAAGTGACAGAACAGAGTGAATTTCCCATTTGTGAATGCTCTCCTCCAGCCAAAGGCAGTAACAAAGAGCAGCAGAGCAGGATTTCCATCACTGGATCGTTGGGATACTGACAATGTGATTTCCTTTCCAGGGAGGTGCCTATGTGGTGAAGCTGTTTGAGGAATATGCCACTGGTCCCGCTGTCCTGACTGTGGTGTTCCTGGAGGCAGTGGCTGTGTCCTGGTTCTATGGTACGTCCAAACACTCCTGACCCAAACTCCTGAGCTTCTGCAGTGCAGCATTGCTTCAGTTTCTGCAGGCAAGATCACTGCTGTCTCCTGAAAAAGTTTACAAAAGCTCTGCACAAACTCACTGACAACTAAACCAGGGAGATTTAGTATTAATTGTTCTCTGACAGAAGTGCACAGACATCTGAAAGTAACAGGAGCTATAATTCAGAATAATGAAGAATTTAATATAATTAATTAAGAGTTATAGGAATAAAATAGTCTTTTGTGGGATTCTGAGTTTACTTGCTGGGCATAAAAAGGTGTTGAGCATCTACTTAAGACAAACTTAGATCTGCTGTCACCCCTCTCCTCCCACTTGTCTCCACAGGCATCACCCAGTTTTGCAACGATGTGAAAGAAATGCTGGGCTCTGCCCCAGGCTGGTACTGGCGAGTTTGCTGGGTTGCAATTAGTCCCCTCTTCCTTCTGGTGAGTTTTCTTTAGAGCTTTTTCTTTCCAGCACAAGAAAATTACCACTGAACAATTCAGCTGCTTGGACTTCTTAAAGCTTAATTCCAGAAATTTCTTTTGAAGTTCTTTAGTAACTTTTTTTAAACCAAAAAGGCTCAATTAGTGAACAATCCAATACAATGCTGCGAGGTCTTGCTATTAAATCACAATTTTAAGGATTTTTGTAATTAAGTTAGCTAAGTAAGTCTGGGTTCTGAATAACTCCCCTCCTGCCCTCTGCTGAACAAATTTGTTTTGTTGCTTTCTATTTACCTCAGCAAAATGAAGCAATAAAAGCTGATGAAACATACTGTCAGAGGAGGAGAACCAAGATAAGTAAATACACTGTCTCAGCAACTGTGGACTTGACAGCTTTAGAATATTCCACTTAAAATTTGCAGCAGTTAATTACAACCTTTATAAATCTATAATTCAGAATTGGAAATACTGTCCCAATGTTTGGCTTGGCAGTACTATTGATAACATTTGAACATGAAGTGTTCATTTCCTGATTCAAAATTAGTTCATGCTATCTTTTATTCTGACTGGCCTTTGTGAGAGCAGAGCAGGTCAAGATGGAGTTTATGAAGCACAGAATGTATATTTAAGAACTACAGAGTGAATTCAAAACACTTGTAATGATCAAGGCATAATTAACAGACTTTCATTTTATTAACCCTAGAAAGAGAAGGGAAGAAAACTCTATAAATAAAAGTGTCACACCATAGTAATTTTTATACTACTGTCCTCTTGGTGATCCTAAACCAGCGAAGTAAACAGAAAGGCACACAGCTCTGGGGATGTGTTACCAAGCAGAACTATTTGTGTTCCCTATGGAAACTAACCTAAAATAAGGAAAGCCCAGAATGTAGGATGTCATTTCCATATGGAAGTTTTGCTGGTAATCCTGAGCTTCTGATGGTACTCTGGAGAAAACAGAGTCACAGATCCTTCCAAGGATATCCTCAAATATTATTCCTGTAATAGTCCATAAAAGCATTTGTTGTTTCTTCAGTCATGAATTATATGCTCAGGAAAATGATCCAACAGCATTAACCAAGCTAACATTTCTTTCTTTTCCTGTATTTACAGAAAGCAATGTAGTGTGGAGTGAATCTGCTTTGGGAAGCATCCTTTTGGTCTTTGTGATTTGTTGTTGATTTTCTGTTCCACTTTAAATCCATACTAATGTAATTCAGGATTTTTTCAGTGTCAGCATATTTTTAATCCTGAGTCCTACTCATTTCTTATTTATCTCAATGCTGCGCTGGAACACAGAATTCCCCAAAGTGTGTGCCATCAAAATCCACATATTCACACTTTCCTCTTTTTTTCAGTTTGTCACTTGCAGCTTTCTGTCCAACCCTCCTGAGCTGAGGCTTTTTGATTATGATTATCCCTACTGGACCACAGTAGTGGGTTATTGCATAGGAACCTCCTCCATCATCTTCATTCCAATCTACATGGTTTATCGGTTGGTCATCACTCCAGGAACACTTAAGGAGGTATCCATGATTCTCTCTTGCTTCTATTTGACTGTTAGGAAGGAGGTGATTCCTGTAAATATGATGAGTAGATTCTTCTGGGACTTGTTCCTGGACAGCTGAATGCTAAATGTCTTCCAACCATTCTCACAAATCTCCCCAGGTCTTACTGAGGCCGCTGACAAAGTCTTTTAAAATGTTATCTCTAGTAATTTTGTAAACTCTGCTGAACTGGAGGCTCTTCCTAAAGATCACCTCAGACACTGTCATGCAAATGAGGCAGTGAAAGGCTGGGAGCCTCGGGTATATCTGTAAGAAAAATGTTTTTCTCTCCCACATTTAGGAAGATTTCTCTGCCATAAATGCGTGGCAGCCTATAATGACAATACTGGAATTTCTTCTAAGTTCAAATAAATACCAGTTCATAGAGAATATGTTTAGTTGGCTCAGGGTATCCAAGTAAAGTCCTAAAACATTAATATAACATCTACCAAGCTTTGATTCCAATTATGTTACAAATAATTTTTAAAACCTACTGTGTACTTCTATAGCACTTTACATCTTCATAGTGCTAACAAATATCTGAAACATCCCTGAAGAGTAGTTCAAGAGGTGTAACTCAAAGTCAAGTCATGTTTTATTATAAATCTCTTTCTAAATGGCTGTCATGTTATGTATTACCTCTAAAATAAATTGATTTCTAATACTGGTTTCTTTCCAACAGCGTATTCTGAAAAGCATTACTCCAGAAACAGCTACAGAAATTCCCTTTGGAGACATCCGCATGAATGCAGTATAAGCTAACCTGGTACTGGGGGGAGGGAAGTGGAGCATAAAATGTCACTTTCCCCATCCCCTCCCTCCAAAGCATCACCTTTCCAGCTGAGGCAACAAATGGAGTTTTTCACGGAGGCTGCATCACCGACAACAGGAAACGTGATGCCTCCAGCACATTTACCCAAGCAATTCAGTGACATCTACTGTGCACTTCCAAGCAGGCTGAACTGAGAACTCACTCCCTCTGGAAGAGGAGGGAACATCCCTGCTCCACGTGTGGGCAGCGAGTGCCTGCAGCAGCCACTCCAGGACGAGCAAGGCGGGTAGGATTAGGTGTAGAACCCCAGTGTGTGGCAGTGCTCCTGTATCTCCCTCCGTGTGATCGTTCGTACTGGGCAATGTCGTATTCGCTTCTAAGGTTCTAATGCTTCAACTACATGGAAAAATGCACAAATATTTCTGATAGCCATACATTACTCGAGTAACGCAGGGTTTTATAACTAGGAAAAAAAAAAATCGTGAATTCTCTAGGTTTGTAGTGGAGTAGACAGAGGGAGAGGAAAAATGCTGAGCAGCATTCCATACAGCTCTGCACACACCGGCACACACAGCTGGTAGCACTGGCCTCCTTTTCATTTCCTCTGTTTTGTAGGTGGTAACAATTTCTGTTTCTTGCATAAAAAACATTACAAAACCATTTTTTGTGATGTTTTAGGCTTCACTTTCCTTTAGACCCACTCACGCCACAAAAACTCATGAGTTACTTGACAAGTACTTAAGTTACCAGCACTTTCCGTACTGTTTCTATAACTAAGCTCAGTATCAAAATCATTGTCCTGACAGATCTAAAGAAACTACAGACCAAAATGAATTTTTCTGAGTTCAGATACCAAAAAGTGGAATTTTGAAGATCTGCTTCTCTGCTTTACTTCCTTTTTAGAAAAAAGTTAATTTCACACATAAACTTTGCTGGAGCCTGGGGCTTTTTCTCCTCTTCCCTAGTACAGAAGTAAAAATAACTTAGAGGGACAAGGACTGGTTTTTTAACAACAGACTCCTGAACTGTTTTTAAAAAGGTAGTATGTTCTTTAATTGCCACTGGAAAAACATAATAGATCTGTCTACCTGGACAGTTACTCATATTTTGTAGCTTATGCCTCAAGTGTATTTGAAACCCACTTCCAAAAATTAAATTTTCTTAATTCATTAATTGAAAAAATATAGGAAATGCCAATATAAGATGAATGAGGTACTTGTGTGTATCCAACGTCAAAGTGTGGGAAATAAAGGAGAAAACCCTACCCAGTTTCTTCCCTCTTCAGATAGATGTTCAGCTAACCAAAAAACTTTGTATATTTTAAGACACTGACATAGGACAGACATTGTCTCTCCAGGTGGTTTCAGAGAGACTTCTCAAGAAATGCCACATTTTCTAGTGATTCAGCCAGCCCAGAAGACCTGATAGTAACATAAGCCCTGCAACAGTCACAGCTGAAACATGAGAACAGTGTACTGAGTCCAGAGATACTGAGAGAGGATGAAAGTTTTTATAATTATTTGAAGATACAAAAAGCAATGTAGATTTAAAAGGCTTTTCTTTTCCTGAATAATACAAAGATAAAATGCATCCATGTTTTCATTCTATAAAAGCTGAACTTGAAAGGCAGTTTAGTCCTCATTATTATTTTGTTACATGGGTGTACTGGTTTTAATATCTTATTATGATAAGTTCATTTTTTATTATTTCTAATTAGCAGAGTGGCTGAAATATTGAGAAATTGATTTAATTTATTTATATAATTGCATTTTTTTTCTTCCTTTTACATATCCATCTGAAAACATGTAAAGTAACCAATATTTACCAGGTAGCTCAGCAAGTGGTCATACATTAAACACTGGTTTTGTATAAAAACCACTTACATTGATACCAAATGAGCTGCACTGCAGTTAAAGGGTTTTGAGGCAAAAAAATCCTTCTCTTCAGCTCACCTTCCACTCATCCATCATGAGTATATCCTACCCTCTGTTCTGAACAGTGAAAAGGAAGTTATGAAACTGGTAAATTAGGACCACCTTTGCCTTTTAAAGAGAATTAAACTGGAGTTTTAGCTGTACAGAACAAAGTATTCCCTCCCAACTTGTACATGATGCACCTGTATTAATTTATGCAGCTGTTTAGTTACAAGTGTTGCAAGCTGATTGTAAGTCATCAGTATGTGCCTTGTACTGTAAACTGTTATTGTAATAAATTTAATATTCATAAACCATCTGTAGACGTCTCTTGTGCCTCTCTCTTCTGGGAAGAGCAAAGATAAGATCTCAATTCTAAGGAAAAGCAGAATAACTAGTCCAATTTACAATGCCAGCATGGCCTCTGACAAAAAGCAGAGGATTTCCCTCAGTGTTTGAACCCTGGCCCACTGCTAAACACTCACTCATTCTGTTCCAGAAGAACCAAAGCTCATTACACTTGTTTAGACAGAACAGCAAAACCAAACTGCTCCACACTTGGAGTATGTGCGTAACTACGTGATTAGCTGACATTTAAAACTCGTTCCAAGCCTTTGTCAAGTGGCAGCATTTGCATTTAATTTTACTCACATTTTGTCTCATTACTAAGTCTGCTGAACAAATTATTAGGGAAACACCAATCTCAAACCTTTTTTTTTAAAAAATACATGAGTTCACCTTACTCTAGCATAAAAGTGATAAACTTACTACAAAACAAAGTGAATGAAACAATTTAAAGTGTTGAAAATGTATTCTAAAAGCTATGACTACTGTCAGACATCCTACTTACCTACTCTGAAGATAACTTTATTCTTTAATATGAACCCTTGAACAGAAGACTGACAAATCTAAAACATCACTTCTGGTAGGACAAGCAGATACAACTGTAATACATGTAAACAGACTCAAAGACCTTATTCCATGCAAAAATATGCAGTAAAATAACCCACACATTAAAAAAGACCCACACATTACATCCAATAGATATCTTACACTTTATTAACTATTTCTGTACATCAGGTCCCCAAACCAAAGCCCACACATAATACAAAATTTGTATCTCAATATGCACTTAGCTTACAAAACTCCACACTACATACAGAAATCTCCTGGATTATTATTCAGGCTGGTTTCTTGCTTTTTCTCTCACTTTTACAGGTTTGCTTCCCATCTTTGAGAACACCAGTGGACAACAATGACTCCTAAGGGCTGAGAACACCTTTGTTTCAGCAGAGCTCACTGTTTTGGCTGGTGAAAGGAGCAGGGGCTGCCAGGGGGATGTGTTCTCACCTTACATTGTTTAACAGTCCTAGGTCTGTCCAAAATCTTCAAGTACCAAGGACATGGTACTGAAGGCCAGGGTGGACAGTCAGCTACATGTAATATTCCAACTGTATAAACAGACTAAGGGTGTGTGTCAAGCGATCCATTAATCCATTCCAAAAGTTGTTCTATTCAGGGACACACAGTTTCTCAAAGGAAAGCCAGGAATAAATAGCTAGGATAACATTTTCTGTACAGGAGTCCACGCAGCAGTGGCTTTTCCTCTTGGCTGAGGGCCCAGGTGTTTCTGCCCACCCCAGGGACATTAATCCTCCTCCTTCTCGAGGTAAGGTTTGGTGCTGACCCGGGCCATCTGCCGTGCCAAGTACCGGTCCCGTGCTGACATCACCGTCTCCTCATTGCTCCGCTTGGCAAATTTGCTCATGCTCTCAGATGGTTTCTGTGCTTCTTCTTTCTCCTTTTTCTCCACTGCTTCTCCAGCTTTACGTTTCTGCTCAGACAGAACTCCAGAGCTGGAACTTCCCTTCTCATCCACCTCTCTGTCTTTTCCCTTTTTCTCTTTTCCCAGATCAGTCTCTCCATCTTTTTCTAAAAAGGTAGGAGTACTTTCCCTCCTCTCTCTGTATTTCTTTTCATCACCACCATATTTCTCTCTCCTCTCCTTTGCATGATCTTCCCTTTCTCTGTATTTCTCTCCTCTCTCCTTCTCTCTGTCATTATATCTGTCTTTATCATTTCTCATTCTTTCTTTCTCTCGTTCCTTCTCTGAGCCCTTCTCCTCTCTCTCTTTTGCCCTCTTCCATTCTCTGCCATGTCCCTCCCTCTCCTTTCTTTCCTTCCCCCTTTGTTTATCATCTTGATCTTCCCTCCTCCTGTAGTGATCTTTATTACTGTGATCCCCGTGCCTGTGTCGCTCTTCCCTTTCCCTTTGGTGATCCTTTTCATGGGTCCTACTTCTGTCATGATCTTTTTCCCTGTGCTGTTCATCATTTCCCCTTCTGCTTGGCCTGCTCTCTCCCCTCTTTGCAGGATGACTTGTTTGGGCTTTGGTGCGTGGCTCTTCCTCCACACTGGATGAGCTTGGTGACCTGGAATACCTTTGGCTTTTGTGATGTTTAACCTCCTCTTCACTGCTCACAGAACTCTCCCTTTTTATCTTCTTTTTCAAATCTACTTTACTATGTTTGTGCCTGTTGTCATCATCACTGCTATCAGTTCCTATATCGGAATCAGCATCTGGATTAATCTCTTTCTTAGAGGGCTTCACTCCTTGTCTTTCAGGCAGGCATTTGTTCCTTTCGTTGGGTTCATCCTGACTGTCAGGTTTTTCTTCCTTTATCCTACATTTTTTATGTTAGAAAAGAAAAACAACATTAAAAAGCCTGAAATCTTGGACTTTTCTACAAACTGACTTCTGGTCTGGACTTAGGCAAAAGATGCTGCTGAAAAGTCTAAGTAAGCAAATCTGTCTGTGGCTCAGGTTCCAGGAATCCAGCACAAAGTATCTGTATCTGGTTCATTGGTGAATGTGAGCTGATGAATTTATCTAGAAGAATGACTGTGGTTAAGTATGTGCAGCCTCCATTTAAGGAAAAAGACATTGATTTGTCTTCCTGTGTAAGCAAGTTACAGGTCTTCCTATGTATTCAGCCCTCTTTCACATCAAGTCATCATCCAGAGAAGCAGGTCGTGTGTTTTGTTGGCAGAGGTAGGAGCACAGTTTCCATGAGTAGTAGGGCTTTTATAATTCAGTATTTCTGAAGATCTCACTTGTGGCTAGTCAGAAATTAGTATCTTTTAACAGCTCAAATATTCTTAAATGCAAAAAGCTGACCCATGGAGGGGGTTATGCTTTGTCATTCTCTTCTGGCTGATGAGGAAATACACGTTTACTCACACAAGCCACGTCTCCTTTTTAATCACACAGCTCCAGTAACAGCCTGTGGTGCACTTTCATGAGTCAGCACACCACCAGTTAGATTCTATGTCTGCTAAATGCTTGAAAGTATGGTTAGCCTATGAATAATGACTAAAAATTTCATTGAGAAGTTTGGTAATTTATTTACTAATCCAATTAATTAAAATGACAAGTCAAAGGTGGATCACTTGAGGGACAATTCTGAGATCTAAAAATTGAGTTGTTTTCTCTCTGTATCTTGTTGTACTGCCATGAGAAAGAATAAAATTAAAATATGCACCTGAGTTTATTTGAAAGCCTTGCTGGGAGCACCATCCACAGGACTACTTGTTTCCCCTGAATTAATTTTGTGTGTCACAAAAGGAAATGTCCTTAATTTGCAAGATTAATAAACTATCATTTCAAATGCTCTCTACACAGTATAAAACCACATCATCCTGAAGACATAACAGAGAATTTCCTTACTTCAGACAGCTGAGTAACTTCAGTGATCACATTCTTCATTTAGGCTAAGAACTTACTTTCTTGTAATCCAATCTCAAATCTAGAAGACCTCTTGATTCAAGTTCACTTCCTTTGTGATGGCAAGCACTTAACTAGTGACATCCGTGCTTAAAACCTCTATCAAACAAGGTTTAACCTGAGTTAATTGTCTCAAATGATCAGTTGCTGCATACAAGAAACATCCTCTTCGTCACATTTATCCACAGAGAAGAATTTTACCATTTCAACTACCAAAATAATTCAGTCTCATCTTATTACTTTGCTTTCAAATGTGCACATATTAAGATTTTAAAATATTCCCACTGGATTTCCTACATATTGGTTAGTTTCCTTTCACCACAGCATCAACACTCAACTTAGTCTTTATGAAACTGTAAATGTGGAATAAGTACAAAGTTAAGAGACTCACATTCTTTACAAGAAATTCATTCATTTCCTATGACTTACTTCTATGCTCATTATTTTACTTTTTGTCTTCCTTATGATTCAAAATGTGTAACTTAATGCAGATTGCGAAATATTAAACTAAAGGAAATGTAGGTTAGAATAATATTAAGCAGGATTACAAGCATGCCTGTCCTCTTGATATTTTTTATACAGCATCCCTGTCCTACTTGTTTCATTTCTGTGTCACTGATGATCATTAGGTATTTACCAAATAATTCAGTTAATCAGCTGTATGAAATAACCAGTTTACCTTACCACTGTTTTAGTGTTCTCTGTCTAATTCTCCGATGAGTATGGAATCACAAACAGCCAGATGTTGGTTTTTATACCAGAAAGCCTGTTGGAATCACATCCTACCTGGCTTCACGGAAGCTGCATTTAGGCACCTCTTCTTCCCCTACACTCTGATTTAAAAGATGTCTGTAAAATCCACTGAGATCCCTCTGTTTGGTCACATCCAGGTATGCTGAGAGAAAGAAAGGGAGGGTGGAATTACTGTGTCACAAATACTCATCACACTCAACTCACAACTGGTAGACACCATCAAGACTGCAATATCCATCCTGGAGGTTTTCAAACCCAAAGTGGAAAAAGCACTGAGTAACCTGATCTGACCTCACAGTAGACCATGCTTTGAGCAGGAGGCTTGAACAGATGACCTTCAGAGGTCCACTCCAACCCAAACTACATCTACTCCTGATCCTAATCAGAATGTCTGAGGTAAGGACTGTAAACATCATTGTACCTCAGGTTTACAAGTCTCCCTTCAACAACTGACCCTCCCTCAAAAATTAAAAGCACCAACCCAAGTATTACTGACACACAAACAGAGGAATTTCCTCTGTTCCGTTTTGACGTGCACAAAGGAAAATAACACACTAAGTGTGATCTGATTCAGGATCTGCTAATCTGGTTCTCTTTAATTTTAATTATCTCAAGCCTCACAGAGAGACCAGATGAATATGTTGTAAATCATGTACAAGGCCCTACTTCTTTTTCAGGACAATTATTTCACTGTAAATCTCACCCTCAAGAGCTGACTCTCTTCTTTCTCTTTCCTCCTCCTCAGCCCTTTCTTGCAGTTTCTTCTTATAGGCTGAAGTCACAAAAGCCTCTTTGTGTGCAAACTCTCCTCCTTCCATTTCGCGCTCTTTCTGAATTTTTCTTTCCATTCTTCTTTCTTGTTCCTTCTTTCTAATCTCGGCTGCTTTGAGGATATTATGGATGTATCTGGGCTGAAGTAGAAGGGAAAAAAGTTATGCTGAGAAGTAATTGAGGTGGCTGAGAAAACATAAATTGGGATTGATGGAGATGATGAAGAATTAAGTTGGTAATCGAAGAAAATTGTCAGAAGCTACTCTAACGTGCTCTCCCCCAGTTGATAGCTATCCGAAATTGCCATTCCCTTTTAGATCCCCAACATGGCATGTTTCCCAGCACCAAGAGAGGTTACTGCATTCAATCAAAACAGTCATCCCATCTTTGACTAGGAGGATTTTTACTCTAAATGAAAATAAATGTTTTCTGATTTTTTTGTCCTTCTGTCTTCCATACTGTAACATACTTGCCCTTCTTTGGCTGTTAAGGAGTGGGAAGCTTCCTTTTATATCCAGAACCTGACAAGGGCCTTCAAATGAAACAGAATAAGTAACAATGAAAATATCACTTGTCAGGATAATTCAGCAATGCTTTGAAACAATGCATTGGGCTGTGCAAATTGCCTCACATTTCACCAAAGGAAGTTAATGACTTTAGTCTTCTGACAACCCTCCAGTAGCTCACTGGTGAGGGAGGAGGGACAATTTATGTCCACTGGCTTACAAACAAAAGTCTTTACTACCAGCAGTAGTGTTGTTGCAGGGCCCATTGCCTCTAATCCTATTATCCCACTGCAATATTCTCTTCAGAAATACCCAAAAAGATACTCTCCATGTACACCACAAACCGGGTGGGAAACTTGTGGTCTGCTGCCTTCCAGAACACCACTGGATCAAGACTCTGAAGTACCTGATGAACCAACAGTTTTACAAAGATTTTTGCAAACTATTACCATACGTAACAGGATTTGAGCCTAATCTTGCATGTCTCATGAGAAAATGCATTTGTTAACCAATCATGGTTACTCCAAGCAGACAGAGGTAAGACACACAGCATAGATTTTCAGGTATTGACCTTTTTGTCATCTTTTCCAGAAAACATTTTGGCACTATTTTCTTTCTTTTTCTGCTGCATTTCATCATAAATACTGTCATATTCATACACTGTAGCATCTTCTTCTAAAGCCTTCTGAATCTCCAATTTAGTCTAAAAGAAAAAAAGGGGTAAGGAGAAGAAAAGATATTAAAAAAAATCATGAAATCTTTACTATTTGCAAATATTTCATTCCTATATTGCAATTTAAACAGATCTATAGTATAAACCTACCCATGAGAACATTGAGTGTACATTAAAAAGAATCCCTTACCTGTTTCATTACTTGTTTTTTCAATGCTTCTTTCTGAAGACTTTCCCCAACAGATGGCTGTAGGAAGAAAGCATTGGAGAAACAAAATTAATTACCTTGACACAGACAGTATTATTTTTCTACCATTCTAACAAACAACTATAGAATAGTCCAATTACATAAGTCACTCTCACTTCAGTAGTACTTTTCTATACACAAGAAAAATTTTAAGTTCATTCACCAATATACAATAAATCAGCCTTTTCCACACACAAATAGTCTGTGAAACAGTATTTTCAAAAAATACTGAATTCTTCCTGCATGCACATGTCATCAGAGACTTAGCAGTCATGAGCTGACATTCTGACTGACAGTAACATGAAAACATAAAAACTGTATTCACAGTTAAAAAGAAAAATCTGTAAAGATTTGGTATTTATTTCAAGTCCAATCTGTATCACTAGTTCTGTATTTTCAAAAATAAGAACACAGTTAAACAGTATGTACTTAAAATGTTACTGTTTAATTTCTCAAGATGAACATGCTAGAAAATAGCAATTCTAATCATCCCTAAAAAGAAACAGATCCCTACTGAAAATGTTTTCTAATCATACTATCTTTTACAAAAAAGCTTTGCATTTTATTTACTCTTTCCTTTTAATTAGTTTTGAACTAAACTACATATCTATCTTTTCTCAAGCAGTAGATAATAGTGTTTATTAAACAGATCCACTATAATGACAGGACTTGTATCCTTGTTTACGTAATTAAATATCTCTTAATCTTAAAAAGCAGAAATAGGAAGGAAAAATCCTTTTGCATTTTGGCAGCTTCCCAAGTTTTGCAACTTTGACTAATACATGCTCTGTATCACATTTTATAAAGGCAAAGAGATTCTGTAATTTGCTGTTAATAAAATTTAAAAATGAAAACCAACTAGCACAGAGCTTGGCAGCAGGGATTAAGATCTTCTGAAAACAAAGAGAATTAGCACCATCTAAATTCAAACAGATCCCCTGAACATGAAGGGTTTTAAATTCATTTAATGTTTAAAATAAAATAATAACATGTTGTGACCCCTCTTTCTTATCCTATTAAAATTTTAACAGATGTGTCAACAAGGAAAAACACCAAGTGCTCTTCCACAATTTTCTACAGGACAGACTGTAAACAGTGCAAATCTTTTTTTCAGTGGTTAATTTCAGAAACAGGGAACAAGTCGTGCCAGGACAGAGTTTCATTATACGTGACTCTGTGCACTCTGTCTCTCCCCTCTCACCTCCTCAGAGGAGCCTGCTTGGTTTGGCAGGTGGGCTGTGCTGTGTGAGCAGACACTGGCCCTGTGCTGAGCACCCAGCCAGTGGTTCCTCCTCAGCACTGGGGAAGACTAAAATCACAAATTCTCACCCATGTCTGTCCCTTTACCCTAGTGGCATTTTCACAAACACCACAGGAACACCTTAAATCTTGGGGACCTCTGTCACCCACCCAGGATGGGACTAACAGGTACAGTGATCACCTCTAAGGGATTTTTTGTCTGCTGTGGAAACCATACATAATAAAAGTACTTGCAAACTTCTCTGTGGTTTTGTTTGGGTTTTTTTAATGCTAGAAAGATAGTATTGCAGAGGAGTATCAGGTGATTCTAGACTCAGCAAGAGAAGGTGCTAAGGTAACAGGGTCAATATTTGGAGAAGTACATACGGTGTCATACAATTGAATCCACTGATCTCTAGATACTCTAGACCTTTGCTCACCTCCCACACGTGACTTTCACAAATAATACTACAATCAAAAACACCTGAAACACAGAATATTCAAGATATTCCTTCCTAGCTCTCTCAAAGCAAAGGACTCACAGACAAGTAAAAAAGAGAACTCAAAAGGGCACATATTCCCACTTTTTCTGGTGCTATAATTGCTAAATGCAGACTTAGATTAAATCCATCTCTGCTTTCAAAATATTAAACCTTGTGGCTAATAAAGTGAAAGCGTGATGTGCACTTTCATGGAAGAAAACCCTGCACTGATTCTGTGCTCATCACTAGAAAGCAGCTGCTTTCTATTGGCCAGGTGCAGACAACCAGGTAAGGAAGCAGACCACACTTCAGGCTTTAGGAAGCTGAGCTTGGAAGACATGAACAACACACAGCGTTGACTGTAGCACTGGGGACTACACCCTGTCTGCTGCAGCTTGCTGATTACTGGGACTAGAAGTGGATATAGTCTCTTGCTTTTGTAGCTGGTTGGTTGGTTGACTGGGGGAAGTAGATAGTGGATTATTTAGTTTAAAACCTACAAGAATCCTGGCTTAATTCACCTAGCATTTATCTCTGCTTTCAAGCTTGAAGAACTGTCAAGTTCTGAAGAACTGATGCTGATAAATAGTTTATGATACTGTACTTAATTTTATGACATATACCTTCTTTTGAAAAGGCTATAAATGAGTCAGTATAAACCATTAACAGCCACTTTAAATTGGCATAGAATACACATCAGCATTACACAGAAGACCTCAGTTTCCTCCTGGTTCTTGGGAAAGAAGATGGTCCTTTGTTTGACATATTGAGAGTCATTACTGAAGGTTTCCTCTATGGGAAACTCTTACTCTGATTTAACAGACTGGTACCTCAACAGTGAAGAATCTCCCCTGCACTATTCCAGTGAGCAGGGGGTCAGTAAAAGACAAAACAGATTCTGTGGTTATATCTACAGAGTAAGCTTTATTTCACCAAAATATTTGAAACACTGCTTAGAATTAGAAGTTTTTCTTGCCTGCCTACATGAAATAAATGAACTGATCTACAAAGATCACATAAACACAAAAGTAATACATAATCCTCATTATTGGACATATGATGGTAAAGAAGTCCATCTGCCATTTCTCTAGAGTGGCAGTAAGCTTACAGAAAACAAACACCTTCCCCAATGGTTTATGGTGGACAATTTCCTGTTGTGCTGTGAGCTCTGATAGATGAGAACCTCCCGTCCTTTTGTATTGTTTTTACTTATCAACTGCCCATTTATTAAAGGCCCTATAAGCTCAGCAATCTGTCTCATACTTTTTCCTTTCCTGTAGTCAAGCTATTCTTCTGAAGCACAAAGCTTATAGTTCAATATTTTCTGAAAGGAGAAAATGTTTTAACCCTATCCTGTGAAAGGACAGAGGGTCCATGCAAATCAAGGAACTCTCAGAAAGGAGGCTCTCCAGTCTACCACTGCCACCAGACCATGGAAGATAGCTTGTATGCAACTGAAAAGGTTATTAAAAAAAAAGTAATAAATGACTCCAATCTGCTAACATTTCTCATGCTTCTCTCCATTTCTTGTCTCCTCCAGGTATCTACAGCTTATTTCAGTTTAAGTGCTCAAGCTACCTCCTTATTTTTATCCTGCAGTCAGTACTCCTTGTAAATTATTTCTTAAAATGTTTTCTTTACATTGCTCCTACAAAACCAAAGAACAGACATTCAAACCAGTGGTTTCTAGGAAGATACAACCTTAAATATGAAGCTCTCAGAATGTCTTGTAAAAATATCACAACTATTTAATGTGCTGCTTTGCACATGAATTACCTTTGTTTGAAGTGAAATCCATTTTAAAGGGAAATGCAATGTTTCAGTGATGTCAGGTAGATTATATGTTTTGTAATGTTTATGTTTATATATGTTTATATGTAAAATCAAAATATATTTTGATTTTAATCTCTCACTACAACCACCTAGTTTTAACTGACTGCACAGAGAAATATTTGACCAAACAGCAACAGCTGGATAACTTGCAGTGAAAGAAGCACAGACAATCAGCCAGTTCACAAAAAACAAAGCTTACATTTAAACTGAGCCAGACATCCAAGAGCATTGCACTGTTAAAGACTGAGAAATAAACACTTCCAGAGAAAAATTCACCTCACTTATTTTGGGTGTTTACTTCAGAACGAGGTAAGTTGTGCCTCAGAAGTACCTGCACCTTTCCTGACTGTACAGGGAGCTCAGGGAACTCAAGAGCAGCCACCTGCACATATTTCTGTGGCTCTCACCCCACGTTTGTGGTGACTACACCTCTGAAAGGCTGAAATCTGACTCTGCCCAGATTGATGGCACTTTGGTACCAAAATGTCTTCAGATGAGTTACTTACACCCTCATGTTCAGTATTTAGGAATGAATACTTAAGGCTTGCCCTCATGGAGACTTGTACTATCCAACTACAGCCTGCACATGGACGATCACACAATGCACATGAAACTCCAGTCTTCATAGAGGAAAAAAATAAAAAATCACATCAGGCAACAGAGTCCTCTCAATTTACACACAGTGTAAGTCATGGCTACTACCAGAAGATTAAGAGGATGACCATGAAAAACAAGTAACGTACACAGAATTAGCTTTTCTCAGCACTCCCTCCTGGCTTCCAGAAACCAGATCAGGGACTTCCTGAAATGGAGGATGCACCTGAACCATTGTTTGACACTAAGAGCATCCCTTAATTTGACTAATCCCTTTCTGAATCCATTTATATTTTTGGCCAAGCCACAGTATCCTGTGGCCAGGAGTTCTACACCTTAATTACACAACTTCCTTTTGTTTAGATTAAACCAGACACTTGGTAATTCCAAAACCTACCACTCATATTACGAGAAATGGCAACATCACCTTAGTTTCTCTGAATTATTCTTGATTCTACATACATCCTCTTGAGTTACTCCTTTCCACTTCCTCCCTCTCAGAAAACTTTTTTCTAAAAGCCCCTTTGGTCTACTTAGCCTTGTTTTGCATGGGAACTGTTGCATAAACTCTGGTCAGCACCAACATTCATTACTCAGAGAATCCTTTTTAGTCATACTGTTCCTTTGCAGAGCTGCAAAGTGAATGGAAGGATCTCTAAGCAAAACCAAAAATCTGAGCCTACAACAGGGTATAGTTTTCTGCGTATTTCTTTTTTTCAGCTTCTGCCTGCTTAAAAACTCCATTTATCTTTTAGATGGTCACTAAAAAATGCATCAAATTCAGCTGATGTATTCATACTGACTCCACAGCCTCTCTCNCGCATAAAATTCAGCTGATGTATTCACAAAATTATCCATACTGACTCCACAGCCTCTCTCCTGAATTTAACACCTGCTGAGGTCTATGTACAGTTATTTTTTTCATCCTGTAGCAACAAATTAGTTTTGAAAGACTGGTACAGTACAGGAATGTACACTGGGTAATTCTGATACAATCAAGAAACAGACATTTTATCTGCTGTACCACAGAGATATTTTCATCCAAACTCCCAAGGTAAAACTGGAAAATGAACAGCACACTGGGAATACTGAAAACACAATGCATGAACAAGGGAATAATCTTTTTGAAGAAAATGAATAGATCACAAATCTATTTCATTCTAAGTCAGAATGAAAACTCATTTCTCTATCATAGTTTGTTGCTGTAACATCTATTCTCTACAACAGGCTTTCCTACAGGGCAACAACCCTTCCCAAACAACTTCTCAGTATGAAGACAAATAATTCAGAATTATATTGGCTAGAAGTAACTGCAATCACCTGAGTTACTTTTCCCAGTTAACACTGTACTTCCAGAAAATTTCCATTCCAGATTTTCCATTTCTTATGCGCTAACACAAAGATCATCTTCATCAGCAACTAATATCCATTAATGTACTTTGCCACAGGAAAAATACAAATTCCTTCAGCAAGGGTAGAGGCAAAATCTTACTGAAATATGCATAGCAATGTTAAAAAAGAAGGGAGCAAAAGTTTGGTATCAAATATATAATCACAGACCAAGTCAGGTGTGCAGATTTCCCAGCACAAACTTTATTAGAGTTCAGTTAAAAATACATAATCTCCAGACATTTGAGATGTAGTTCTGACTGATAAGGTGGCAGACAGGAAATGAAACCCCTCCCAAATGCTGCTCCTTATCTTGAAAAGCTCTGAAATTATTACTGAACTAATAAAGTAATTTTGATTTAAAAAAACCCCAATCTTCTTTGATAAAGGCAGTTATGAGATTATTACTTTTTGCTGGGCATGTACCATACTGATGAGCACAACAACTTTTAAGAGCTTTAATAACAGATTCTGACAGTGAATCTGTCAGCTTTTGTGAAAGGGAGGATACTTGAGCTGTTAAGCTAAAAGTTGGCAGACAGCATCATATATTATTTTTACCAGAATTATTAGCATTCATTCTTTTGTTTTAATGTTTAGATATTAAGAGAAAATGAAGAAGTAAAAAAATACAAGACAGTCCCACACTCAGGAAGGTTCCCAGAGCTACCACATAACGTTTAATGACAACAGATTACATCAAGCTTATTCCTGGGATCTGGAAAATGTGGGGTCAGATCCTTAATGCAGAGCAAGCACTAAACCCCATTTGACAGGTAAAGAGCTCCTGCCATTGAGGAGAGTGGATCCATTACCATCTCCATGAGCTGTATCTAAAGGAAAGCCTCTCACAATTGTGAGTTTCTATTCTTTACCCGTAAATGACAAAGCTACCGGCTCAAATACTTCAAAAATTCTGGTTTAGCAGGTGGGTTTCAGTAAGGGCCCCAGACCGGCCCATATCCCAGCCTGTTCCTGGACGCTCACCCACGTTCCCAGCAGCACATCCAGGTGGGATTTACACAGCGCCCAGCGCCCTCTGCTGGGACAGGTAGAGAGAAAATATTTTGAAGGTAGTACTTAAAATAATTTTAAAATTAAAGGAGATTATAGAAAAGAACACTATCACACAATATCATACATCTTCTTTTGCTTTAGAACTTTTGGGTTGTACAGCTTTGCTTCTGTTCACCGTATGAACATTATAAAATCAATTACATCAAATTAGGGTGTAATGAGCTAAAGGACAAAAAACCACTTCACCACCACACTTTAAAGTTAATATCTGAATCAGGCCTGTTGATTACTACTGGTCTTTCTATCTACAGACATCCACGAGTGACAGCGAAGTGACACAAAATCTCTTTACAAGCTGCAGTTAACTCTAGCAAACAGGTTGCCACATGTGCTGAACTTCTGGAAGAGCAGACAGAAAGTAACAAACAACTCATCACTTCCATGTAATGTGTACTAAAGAAAATACAGATCATATTTCACGCACAAACCCAAAATGATGATCCTAGTGACGCTGCCAAAACCTGATGCAGGCATTAAGGGTTGGACACAAATAACTTGCAGAATATGGGGCAAATTTCAGAAGAAAATTGTTGAACTGACCTCTTCATCTGACTCATCTGCGAACACTGAGAGCTTCTTTGAAACAAGATTTTTCTGTGGCAATTTTTTGGGCATAATAAGCCCATATCTAGAGAGAAAAAAAAAGTTACCTTTAGCATCACTTACAACATAGCGCATTCTAAACAAAAATCTGCCATTCATCCTTTCAAAAGGAAAAGATCAGTATCAACATAATGTATCAAAGTTATATGTGAGTAGCCTTTGCAGCAGAGCACACCTGCCAGCTTCTCCCAGAGTGTCTTTTGCCATGCAATGATCGTCCTAAATTAGGGCACAAATCCCTCTTGAGATTTTTTTTTCCTCTCTCAGAGAAGTATGAAATTACTATTTAACCTGAAGGGATTCAGCCTTAGCCTACACCAGGCACTATTCCGCGGGTACATTTGCAGTGGTTTCACCTGTTTTGCTGGCAATGTAAACCACAGGTACACTACGGCAAAGGACATGATTTGAACTCAGATTATGTCCCGCAGAGATTGATTAACCACACACAGACAACTCTTCTGCTGACAAAGTCCATCTCTGTGATAAAACCACTTCCTTTTGGTACTGAACAACCTTTAAATCGGGGTTTTCTCAGGGACTCAGTTTTCCCTGAGTCCATCACTGAGTGAATGGTTCGACACAGCATTTATCGCTGACCTGGAGCACCCCACCAATCTAGGGGTACCACACCATCCCTGTGACCGCTGTTTGCCTCCGTGAACTCTGAACCCGCTCCACAGTTCCCTCCGACCCGCCTGAGGAGGCCGAGAAAGAGCCGCCCCCGCCGCTACCGGTGCTCGAGGGTGGGAGGTGTGATGGAACGCTAAGATTCTCCTCCGTAAGAGTGAAAAACACCCCTGAGCAACACCGCCGCGGCCTCAAGCGCCTGCCCCCTGTTTGCGTTTTGTTTGTTTTTAATAAACACAGTTTTAGATTCGGGCCAACACAGCAAGGCCGCGCGGCGGACACCCGGGACGAGAAGGTCCCTGGGCGGAGGTTCTTCCAGCTCTCGCCGCCGCCCTCAACGGCGACCCCAAGCTCCCTCCGATCGCTGCCCCGCGGCCCCGGCGGAGCCCGCCCGCCCCGGCCCTGCCGGCACTCACTGCTTGCCCAGCGCCGCCATCTTGTCCGGCCGCCTCCCCTGCGCAGCCGCTGCCGTTCCACGGCCGCAGATTCCTCGCGGCCGAGTCCTCCCCACATACTTTCTCCGCCGGCTCCGGAGAGCCCCGCGGCACCGCGCCGCTGTCTGTGTCCGGGAGGGAAGGGGAGAGCGGGCGGAGGGAAGTGGAGGCGGGCGGGGGATTTTTTTAACGGGTCGTTGTCGAGGGGCGAAAGTGCCGATCCGGGAAGGGTTATGGCGGGCGGCGTTCTGAGGGGAGCGGCGGGGGGAGCCGGGGGCTCCTCACGGCAGTGGCGGGAAAAATCCCTGAGGGGGAAACGGTCCCTGAAGGAGAAGAGCCTCTGAGGGGCAGAAGCCCCTGAGGGGCTCCCACTGCCACCGGTGGTCGCCGCTGCCTCGGCCGGGCCTGAGGAACCGCCCTGTCCCGCCCCAGTTATCACCGACCTGTGGCTTGTTCCCCGCTAAAGACTGAAAGAGGAGTTTAATTTCCCAAAATGTTATTTAAAAAGTGATTCTGCCAAAAGGGACGTTATTGGAAAGATGAAATCTCACTGCAGACAATGCATTTGCTTTAATCTCAAGCTTTATCCCAATAAGAAAGCTTTTTTGGTTATATTAATAGTGTAGGGCTTTTCTGCAATGTATTCAGAAGAACGTTACAAAATGCTGATTAACAACCTTTATTTAAAATTATTCCTAAAAAGTCGTTTAAGGAAACTGAACCCTGAAAATTTTCACTCTATCATTTTATGAGCATTGTATCTTGGGAGTCAGCCTCTCTTTCCCCATCAGAATTAATTTTTAAAACCCCCAAAACTTTAATCAAGCTTTTAAAATTCAGTAGCTATACTGGCAAAATTCTTGCCTTTAATGTTTTTAAAGCTTTTTCTTGATAATCCTTAACGGACTCCCTATCATCTTAACTAATAATCCCTAGCAGACTTCAACAATCTGAACAACAAATGCTGCATAAAAAATAGAAAACCAACAGTTAATTTAATAAAAGATGTAAATACCAGAATCACTAGGGTTAGATGGCAAATTAAGAGAATTAATTGAAGGCACACTAGAACTGGATGCCAAAAGGGGCTAAGGATTTTTTTTTCCACTTTGTTGGCTCTTTGTGATCTCTGCGAGTGCCAGGCAGGTGTGAAGCCACTGGTACAGGTACTCGGCTGCAGCAGAGCCCTGCTGCCACACTGCTGCTCGAGGGACACCTGGAACAAAAACACAGCTATAAATACAACAGGGAAAGTCAAAAGTGTGAGCAGTGTTGCCACAAGACCACAGTATCATCCCTTCAGCTGAGCTTTCCCTGAGTGCAGTAATTCCAGGAATGGTGATGCTTTGAAAAGCACACAGCTTTATCATGACAGTGACCTGTGAAGTGCTGACTTTCTATTATAATTTATCTTGTTTTGTGGTGGGTGCCCTGTTGTACCAAGTGCTCTACTATATTTTAATGCTAAACATTTGATAATTAAAAATGCAATGAGAAAAGTGGGGGCTTTTTTTAATCAAAGCTCAGATTTGTTTTAAGAGTAATAGCCGTCAAAGCTTTTACTAACTGCTATTAAAACTCACTACAAAATCATGCTATAAAGGTTGCTCTGTTCTTAGAATGTAGGTTGTTTTGTGCTCTCATCTATATTACAGCACACATCTATGGAACATATGGACATTGTCTGATGCTCATTTTAAAGGAATTCCCATAACTGTGAGTTATGCCTGTATTCACACCCCTGATCTGACACTGCTCTCTCAGAATAAGTTCCATCCTGAGAAACCAACCTTTCCTAGCATACCAGCAGTTTGCCCAAGCTACATTCTTTAATCTAATTACATCTGCATCCCTAACTGTAGGAAAACTGGATGCTATATAGGCCTGCTTTTTTCTTTCCAGTTAATTAGTTTAATATATATGGGGAGAACACATGAAAAGGAACTATGACTGCCTCAAGTGTTTACTCTTTATCAGCAGGCAGGGTACTGTTGATAAATATTCCCAGCTAAAGTAATAACTTGTGTCTACGTTTGGTTTTTAACAGGCCTCTCAGACTGGTATTAGATCATGAAGAGAGAGGTCTCAACAAGAACAAGTAATTTCTCTTGCAGAGATATTGCAAATAGTAGTAACAGCCTCTTGACTGCTCTGGCACCAAAAAAAGTCCATGTTCATTAGAGACAGACTGAAAACAGCTCCTGTCTATGGCCCATGAGTACATTAAGCACTTGGCAGATGGTGTTTACTAAAAGGAGGGCTCACGCTGTGCGTTCCTGTTGGAGCTGGGTCAGTCCCTAGGGCAAGGCACAGAGGTCTGGAGTAGATTTGCTTGCCAAAAGAACCATCATTCTTCATATGTCTTTACAAATTACTTGCCAAAAGAACCCTCATTTTTCATGTTTATCTGGTGGTTTACAATGAGATCATTTGTTCTGGAAGGTTTCAAAGCTGATCTGCTCCCCTTTCTTTAAGGCAGTGAATTTTGAGTCTAAATTTAACAGGTTGACATCTGTTGACCAAGAAAGACTGCAGATATTTAGAACCCTTTATATGTTCTTTAATCTATTGTGAAATCAAAGTTAATTTCGGAAGGCCCTTAAAAGCACTCAGCTGAACGTTGCTACTGACACGGTTTCATTGTTGAACTGTGCCTGGTAACCTCACAATGAGTTTATGATATTTACCTGTGATGCAGTCCAGCAGCAGCTCTGCTTGAACTTGCCCAGATGCAGCAGTTGGATCAAAGCAATAAATCTCCTGAATCAATTTGTCATCAAGTTTCTGCAATGCAGAGAACAAAGAGGTTAAGGTGTTTGTGAAAAGGTTGAAAAATGAAAGGTGGCAGAGAGAAGCATATAGGAAATCTATAGATAATAAATTATTTCACTGCCATTTCCCCTTGGCAAATTTCACTGTATCTTCTTGGGGGCAAAAGAATAGAAAACAAACTCTCAACAATTTGAATTCTCACCAGTTTGCACTGACTCCAGCTCTCAGTCTCCTCCGAGCCTTTCCAGTCTGGATGCAAAAGCAACAGCACAGCCTTAACTATGTCATGTACCAGAGCTGGGGGTTCTGCAGAGCTCTTTATTCCACCAAAGCTCTCAGCATCGAGTTTCCAGACACACTCGCGCAGGTCCTGCAGCATGAACCGATGGAAGAGGATCCCTGCGTGCCTCACATCTGCCACGTGTTCTGCCTCTGGAATCAAAAACAAGCCTCTCAGGAAGTGGCTCAGAAACATTTGCTACTCAAGACTTACATTATTGACTGACAGGCTATGTGCTAGATCCCTGAGATCAACAAGGCAACCTGCTTCACACCTTTGATTTCAGTACAAAGTACCCTGTGAGAAAGAGTTTAAATCTGACTATTCTGTTTAGCTTTACTCTGCAAAGCACTTTGACTTGCTCAGGAGTAGTTTATATATACCAAAGATTTATATTTGTCTTTCCATACTTGTAGGAATGATACTTTAGATGTGATTTTACTGAGATTCCTAATTTAACCGCAAAAAACTATCCTGCATTTGCATGCACAGTACCCAGCACATGTGTTGGTTCGGTTTCCTCTTGAGACCTTCGCAGGATCTCTGAACAGGCAGCTTGGGCCATCTTTAGCATTGTCTTCAGGTCTTTCTGTTCCTGAGGTGGTAATTTCTTGTGGTGTCCAATGCTGATATCAAATATGCCAAGAGTTTGTCTTGATAGGTCATGGAGAGGCACTGCAATGTGGTGTTCTCCATAGACAGAAGTGAGAGCGACCTCTGAACTGTCTGTGCACCTGAACAGGTAACCTCTGAAATGAAATGTGCTAGACTTTACCATTCTAGTTTCTTTTGGTAATTTACTTAGCATATTTTAGTAAGATGCCATTAATCTCTTGTTAAAATAAAAGTATTACATTACTCAATCATAGTTTGTTTCCTTGACCTGAAATTTGCACAGCTCTAAGTATCGCTCAAGCTATGCACACAAAGGAGAAAATAGCATTGGGAGTACAGTATTGCTTAGCCAACATGATTGCTGAAAATCATATGAATTTAACAAACCTTGCTTTAAAAACAGTTTTCTGTTTCTAACTGCATTGATATTTGTTCTAGAGAGTTTTATAAAACAGCTGCTAGAACAGCAAATGGCTGTTCAAGCAACTTTGATAACAAAGATGATACGCTTAAAAGAAAAGTCTGGGAGGATCTTGGCAGTGGAAGGAAACAGAGAATTGAAGGAAATGAGATTAATATGGCCAGGAAAAAATACAGATTATTCTAAAGAGCAAAATGGTTCAGTGTAGGCTGTAATCCTGCAAACCTTGGCAGCTCAGCTGGTAAGCATTAAGTCAGAAGTTAAGTTTTTGCAGGCCTAAAGTCAAAGTGAAAATATTCCTCACCCCCTTCATAGTTCAGTGCTATGTGCATACACATCAGAAGCCTTGACAGTGAGAGAGCTACAGCCAGACACTCTCACAGAGTTGCACTACCAGGGACTTCATGTATTGTGGATCAGCCTGATGCAGGCTGAGTCAAGGAGCAGAGGGGATGAGTCCAATTGCTGGTGCTGGAGCCTACCTTAGGAGGTTTTCTTCCCTGAGGAGAACAACAGGGGAGCTGTGGATTTCTTTTTGTCCTGTGTTATCTGTAGTGATCATCTTGCACAGAGCATAGTTCTGACAGAGAGAAGAGAGAGGTTTAGCTGCATCCAAGAAAGGAACAGTTATTTTGAAGCTTGGAGAGGGAGGAAATGGTTGATTTCTTATAGGAGACTCCTGTGTACATTCAAGTGCAATGGGGTGGTTTAAAGACACCTCCCAACAAGGCTTAGTTTTATTCCCAGAGATTCATGAAGAATGTGCCCTGGACCTCCCTCAACCAGACTACTTAATCCACCCCCAGGCTCCACACTGAGGAACACCCACAGGCCTAGAGGTTTCCATTCTTTTTCCCATCCTCTTGCAGTGCTTTCTCATGTCATGTTTGTGTCAGTGTGCCTTGACACATGAAAAGCACAGAGGGGAGAGAGTGACCTGGCTATCAGGCAGCTAACAAGGGAATAGTGCTGAGCCTGGAATGACAACAGAACAGTGCCAACATAAACCATGCTTATCAGAGGAAGCAGCTGAATTATGGCTGCAGCAGATGTCATACAGACTTTGGGATGACACGGGATCAGTCCTAAATATTGCATACACTTTTCATCTTCTTAACTCACTGGTACATGAAGTGACAAGCTTCCCAGGGCCCAAGTGCCTGCTGAACAACTGGAATATGACCTGCAGGGAGGGGGGCTGCCTTTACGAGCTGGCTAATTGGGAAACAGACACTTCCTGAGCTGTATTTACGTCTTGGCTGCTGACATAAGTTCAGAACAAAGAGTAATACATTAGCTGGAACATTCTCTTGTCCCTGTAAAATACCATAATTTTGACATGCAGAGAATCTCCAAAGAGAAGCATTTCCCTTTGTGGAAGTCCCAGACAGCAAAGCCATGGATGGATGAGTGTGGAGTTTTGCTCTGTTGGTTGCTATGCAGCAGTTAGCAGTGAAGTAGGAGAATATTCCCTTTTCCTATGGAGAAGGGGTTATACTAGCAGTGCTGTTGAATTCTTTTACATGGGCAGATGAAAAGAATGAAGAGGGTTCTCCTTTACAGAGACAATCTTCCCTCTCTACCTTTGGAGCCCTTTTGTTGCGTGGGCAGGCACAAGAATTTCGGGCAGACTTCAGATGTAATGATAAAACCACTGAGAAAACACAGGCAGCTGGAGATGGCACGTCTTCTCTAAAGCAGCCTTTCGGCCCCTGACAATTACAGACCTTTTCTCTGCAGTACCTTGTCTTTGCCAGGCTCCACCAGATACATCGTGACCGTGTGGATGCTGGGTGTCCTGGGATATAACCAGTCCAGAGCAGTAACAGCCACTTGTAGGACATTTTCCTGCATGCAGATATGGTGGTAGGCTTTGTTGAATGCATGGCAAACTCCCTGTGAAAGCAGAATCCTCCAAATGAGCCAGACAAATCCACATGATTTGGGGGGAAAAAGCTGAGGAAATGTTCATGAAGTAAAATGGTTGTAAGAAGTTACTTTAAGCTGAATTTGTAAAGCGGAGAAGTGACTGTGAAATGTTTCTTATCAAAAAATGCTCTGAAGTACAGAGTACCCAGTCACAGCCAAGTCCTTAACTAGACAAAGCTGGTTTTTAGTGGAAATAGCCAAATGGACTGGGAAGGTTGGCTTGGTGCGCTCCCTGCTGCCCAGATGATGCATCCACAGTGAGGCTGATCCCAAAGAACATCCCAAAGAAATCCAGACTGCTGTCACTTACAATTATTCCACTACATAAAAGTAAGGTTTCATGTCATTTTATGGGAACAAACACAAGTATGAGGTCGAGAGCTTCAGGAAATAAAAGCTGCTATCTTTGGGCTTTGCACAAAAGGTCAATTAACTTGCTAGTCTCCAGGAGGAGGTTAATTAAATAATTGATGAAGTGATACCTCATCATCAATTCCAGGTAAGATGTTAATCAGCAAGATACTGTTAAGGTGCTCTGCTTGCACCACTTTCACATAAACTGCAGAAAGGGACCCATAGATATTTTTTTAGTTGTGCATCTTACATTTACTTAGAACAAACATGTAAAATTCACAAGTTTTTTGCAGATTGGACTAACAAACTGCTTTCTGATGGTGCCCACCTGGTAGAAAGTGATCTCATGGGTCAGAAAAATGGTTTTCTCATACTGGTCCCGAAGTGTGTCAAGTCCTAGAATGCCAAAGACTCTCCAACGAGCATCATGCAGGGGCAGCACCAGGAGTGAACCTTTCCTCTCCTCCACGGGGCGGTCATCGTTCCAGAAGTGAATATTTCCATGGAACTGAACTCTTGGAACATGGATTGGCTTTCCCTCATCAATGGCTGCAAAGCTGAAAAATAAACTTGCAAGGATGTTTGTTAAGGAGCAGCAGAAAACTTTTAGTGAAACAGTCAATACTGCAGCTTTGATCTCTCCCTGGTTTTTTGGGATCAGAGAAGGAAGGTGTGAGCTCCATACTCCAACCACACCCAACATTACCACATTTACCACTTGTATCCTGAAGATAGTGGTAATAAATAGGCACTTTTCATCCTTAGGACATTTTAAAAACATCAACTAATGAATGGAATGAAAAGGAACACAGAAGCAAGCAGCACTTACATTTAATAGGTTAGAAGCAGCAATGTTTAAAGAGACAAATATGTCTGGCTTTTGGAAATGACAAGTGAAGAAGCATGAAAGCTGTTTATAGCATAAACACTAGGGAAGGAAAGGCATTGTTCTCAAAAATATCCTGAGGATACAAACTGGTGTAAGGGAATTAATTTTTAAAGAAGAAAATGTAGGCCCAATGCCACAGACATTTGCTAAAGGATGAGATTTATTAGACTGTGAGCTAATCTCCCCAAGGAAAGGAGTGAAATCCCAAACAGAGCAGCTCTAAGCAGACCACGCAGAGTATAAGAACATGGATAGGATATTGGATCATTCCACAACAGTCTCCTAAGAGATTTCCTCTCTGGAGTACTCCATCAACCTAAGTTTCTGGTGCATCCCAAACATTGCCCTGTACATTCCAAATAATTTTGAGAAAAAGGAACAGTTCTTTGCAGCTTTTCTTACCTTACTCCTTTCATGTCTCTGTGAAGTACCTGGTTGAGGACATACGGAGCATCGTCCGCGGTACAGGCCACGTAGCGCAGGACAATCTGTCCCTGCTCTGGGGAGAGCTGGTTCTCTTCCAGAAAGGCAATATATGCACTGATCTTCTTGTTACCCCCATGGGCTTCTGCATCCTAGCAACCAGACATTTCCCATTACAGTCTGTACATTACACACTGACCATGGCACTTATTTCATGGACTTAGCACTTGTCTCATTTTTGCTGAGGTGCTGCTCTGGGTCACTGAGTTTGTGTCACACATCAGCCATGACATGGCTGTGTCTGTGCTGTGGCCATGTCTGCCCAGTGCTCTCCATGACAAGCACAAACACTCAGTATTTTGCTTGGCAAGCAAAACTGATTTCCTTTGTCCTGTTGCTAATAGGGAGAAGTAAATAGAAAAATAATTCCTAACTGTAATATGTGCCTAAGCAAAAGTCTTATGGATTTCTTCTCCAGTAAGAGATTCCTTAAAGAAAAAACCAAACAAGTGCCAGAGTTGCCACATTTATAAACCTAGCCAATACTGTAAGAACACTTCAGCTACCCTGAGAGAAGTTTGGCTTTGAGAAGGGATTTAATGGTGAGGACAAACAGCTAAACTTGCAGCAAGTTAAAAATGAAACTATTTCCACTACAAATTAACCATCTTTGTCGCAAACTGACACTGGTATATTTCATTTCAGAAGCTCCAAAACTACAACTATGGATTTCCAGATCTGATCTGAGTCAGCTCTTCCATAAGTGAGACAAAAGTGTCCATGAGATTCCTTCTGTACTGGTGGAGCAAGGACAAGAACTCTTGTATTGCTGATCTGATCTGTGACCCTTTCTGTGCACAACCATGGGCTGTCCTAAAGGTCAGCAAAGTGTGGAAAAGCACAAGGAAAGCAGCCTCAGACCAGCTTCCCACGCTATCTGTAACTTCCACTCAAACACACCAGGGTTTGAAGACAGTGTCACAATCCCAAAACAAACACCTCTGGTGCTTCCTGGGATGCCTACCTGGGACAGGGCCTTAAACACTGCTTTGTACACTGGTTCCATGCTTGTTCTGCTGGTCTCAGCTGCTTGCTGGATATCCTGCAGCCATTTTCTCCTGGTTGAGCTTTGCAAGCACTCCGTGCCAGTTTGCTTCACATTTGTGGTCAGAAATCTCACCAAGTTATCCATAGCTTCCTCCTCATTGCCAGTGAACTTGGAAGCAATTAACTCAAGGAAAGTCTGGAATACCTTTGGGGATAGCTTCCCCACTCTGCTGACCTGTGGGTATCGGGAGAAAAGGTGTTCCTTTGCTAGTAGAAAAAAAATAGAAAATAAGACAGGGACAATCTAATTATTAATCAGTTTTGCAAAATATGAATCAAAACCTAAACTGGCTTTTGGGTGGAGTATTCCAGTCCACTGTTTTGGGTTTCTTGCAGCTGTCTCCTAAATGGAAGTTGTCACAATGGCAGGTAATCTCCAGACTGGATGCATCCTTTCCTCTGGATGCCTGCTTTCCCTCCTATAAGAACCCCACACTGCCGTGGTTTCTCTCCAGGAGTTAACTCAGCAGCCAGTCTGTCAGAGCTCTGCCCAGCCCCGGCTCTGGGCTCACGGGGGTGCTCTTGCACAGCCTGAGGAACGTGCAGGCGGCTGCCTGGCCGCGGGAGCCCGGGATTCACGGGATCTCTGTGACTAACGCTGCCATCATTTTTTCTGCATCCTGTTTTCAAATCCTGTTGGACCCGAAGATGTGCCTGCTCATGGCGGAGTGTTGGACTAGATGACCTTTTACAGGTCGTGTCCAACCCAAGCGATTCTATCATCATTATCCCTGATTTTAGCTGTAGAAATAGCAAGTACTAACTGGCCCCAATCGTGGTGGAGCTGACTGTTAATGCTGTCTTATCCAGCCCATCATCTAAAAAACATTCAGTAAGTTTAATTTAGTTTAATTTCTGATTTTCTGACAGAACTAGGATGGAGAATTTTTTGATGTATAACATGTTTGTATTTTCACCTCCACTTTCTCCTCTCTTTGAAGAAAGCAATGAAGAAAGAAATACACATGAAGTTGAATGTGTGATCACTTCCTTCCCTACTGAGCGTAATGAATTACTTTCCCCATTATATCTAATGTTACATTTTTCCTTTACAAGGAAAATCAAATAGTTCTGCTCGCTTTTTACTCTGTATTTCCATCCAGGAGAAGTGCAATGTCTGTGAACACTTCCCCCAAGACTGCTTGTTCCATATCCTTGAGATATTAGGTTGAAGCTGCTAGAAATAGTTTTATGTTGCTGGTAGGTGTTATTAATTTTGCTATGCTTTCTATTTATTTGTCCTTTAGTTTATGAGCCCTTCATGGAAGGGACTATGTCCTTCCATATTTCCATTGTATGTTCTGGCACGCTTTAAATACAAGAGAGCAGTAAACTGCCAGTCTGTCGTGGCTGGACAACCTGGAGATGATTAACCATGACATGCTGGTGTGCTCCCCACCCCACCAGCTGCCTCCAGCAAGCTAAAGGATAAAGAGATTTTGGTGATTGCCAAAATGAGCTATTTGTAGTGATTTGCAGCAGAACAAGCAGCATGGAGATGAAAAAACCAGTCCTCTCCACCCAAGCACACATGCAGACATATTCTTAATTGCTAATACAGTGTTTCAGAGCACTTTATGCCCACATGTTAATATGCATGAGGCTGCCAGACAGGTTCAGGTGAACCTGCAGCACTTCTGTTGGACCCAAGTCTATTCTATCAAGGACCAAATTTGCTAAGTTTATTTAGTGAAATAAACCAACAGAGAAGCTGCTATGTAATTCATGAGAGCTGTGTGACAGTGTGGATAACTGCGGGCTATTTGAGATCCATAAGAAAAGCTGTTCTCTGCTATGAGGCACATTCCTGCAGGAAGCACAGTAAAATGTATCTATTAAAAATAGCTGGATAACACAGATGGACCAGACTAAAAGTGCAAACATGTCCTCAGGCTTTACGTGTGTTTTTTGACTGCCATATCACATGTATACGTTGCATGTTACAGCTGAAATAATTTTTCAACACATCCCAGTGTCATGAAAACATCGGACTATTTTCTGTGCCTGGGAATCTTGCACAGGAGGAGGAGATGGAGCAATGCATTAACAAGTAGGTCTGGGTAACTGTTCCTTTCCATTTTACACCTCATACTGTGTATGCTTATGACTGCTTGCAAAACCAAACTGGTGCTTGCCAACAACCTCATTAGCCCTGTCACTGATGGCTGAAGGCCTACTGTGTTGTTCTCACAGAGCAGAGATGTCTCCTTACCCTTCATCAAGGCCTCTTTTGCCATGCCTTCCTTGAATCTGCTCAGAACAGCAAGCACCTCTTCCAGGTCCAGAAACCCACATGCATTGCTGTCCCACTTTTCAAAAAGTGCCTCCAAAAGCAGTTTCTGTTGGGCCGCGTGAGACGTGCGGTGAGCCTGCAACAGAGGAACAGAGTTGGTCTTTGGTAACTCCTGGATACTGATGCTGATTTGGTAACTCCTGCACACTGATGCTGGACACTACACAAATGTGGACACACTCTGCAGTGGCGTGCTAATCACATCACTCCTATGGGCCAGGCCAAATCTGTACATACAGACAGACCTGGAGATGAATCATTAAACCTGGGAGATACTTAGAAACACTAAACACAGGTGACAGTCGAGTTTACCAGACAGGACCAGCACTGCAGAGAGTTATTTCACAGTGAACAAATGAAGCCTGTGCTGGATTTAAGGTGAGGTCAACTCAGGTAAGTGCACGTTGCCCAGAACACAAATGTCTCCCCAGCAAGATCTAACCACAGCCTTGTCAGCGACACCCAGAGATGTGACAGTTGGTATTTCTGTACATTGTTATTTTGCTGGTGCTGCCCTGACAGGTGTGGCCTACAAGCAGATACATGTACCAGTTGTCCTTTAAACCCAGCATAGAGGGGTAACTGGCTGGAGTGGAATTCTCTCACAGGCCAAAAGACTGGCAGTGTGTGCTGTGTTCAGTGAGGACTGTGGAGCCGTCAGATCCAATATCTCATCCAAATTAGGTCAGCAGCACAGAGGGAAACCAGAAAGAGGTCTGAGGAAAACACAGCTAGAGAAATGCAGAAAGAGGTCTGAGGAAAACACAGCTAGAGAAATGCACCACAAACCAGATCTGAAGTGATATGAGGTGCCCTGATGCTGGGCATGAGGAAGGGGAATTTTTTTTTCAATACATGGCAAGAACACCTTGTAACTTAAACACAAAGAACCTTGTGCACATTCACATCCAGCTGTGCACATAGCAAACCCAAACACACTTGTTTTAAAATCCTCCCAAAACATCCACAACCTCCTATGTGCGTGCCAGTGCAGTAGGTCAGAGATCAGGTCCTTGGCTATTATAAAGGTGAATAAGCAGAATGGAATGTTTTGGGCTCTTTCA
This sequence comes from Atrichornis clamosus, assembly GCA_013400975.1. Lineage (NCBI taxonomy): Eukaryota > Metazoa > Chordata > Aves > Passeriformes > Menuridae > Atrichornis > Atrichornis clamosus. The sequence continues at coordinate 108,630 of WBMZ01010336.1, forward strand.
CAATTAACTATCAACTGTTGTCTCACCAAGTCCGGCTCTAGGACAGACAGACAACCTCTTACAGGATGAGTCTGTCATCACTTCCAGAGCTGAGGGCTAGGGAGGGAGCATCTATATGAAAACAAAGGGGTAAAAGGTCTCTTGAAGAAATAGAGGAGGCAAGGCTGCAAGTGGAGAGCTCTGCCAGCATGAGATTAACAGTTGACTTTATAACTGTCTGTAGACATTTGCTTGGTTTTTGTTTGGACATGGGATCAGCAAAACTTATCAATATTTACTTTTTCTAGTTGTTTTATTTTTTCCTCTTCTGTCTGTTTGTATCCTTCTTTGATAAATGCAGTAAGCCTCTTCACAGTAGGCAGAGAAATGTCTTCACCAACAAAATTCTCCATGAGCTGTACAAACTGTGGCAGGGTGAGGCAGCTTGCAGCAAAGAAACCCTTAGTACAAGAATCCTGATGGTTCTGAATCTCTGCCATGCTGGGACCTGAGTCTGAAAGGCAGAAAGCACAGTGTGTGACAGGAAGCCAAATGCTGCCCTAAAGCCAACCACATGGCAGCTATCAACACAGTCCTCAATCCTGCACTTCCTATCCAGGGAAATTATAGCTGAATACAGACTGACTCCATGCTGAGTAAAAGCCTTAATCTGCTTATACTGTTCTAATAGTAGCTCTTCAGATCCAGTCTGGCATGGATTCCATTGTACAGCCAGGTCAAACCCTGACTACAGGTGAGCTGAAATTACTGCTACTTAGCAGGGGGCTGTCTGAGACAAAGACCTCACTGAGGTACTGCACGTCCCAAACAACACAGGATGCACATCCAGGGACTGACTCAATGACAGGTCAGTGCTGTGCACTGGAAGTTACAGAAAGCTGTAGGTACCAGTGGGCTGTACCATTAGCTTTACAACCCTTTATGTCATAAGTGTGTCACTAGATTGCTTGGACAATGTGGACCCAGTTCTCAGTGTTCTAAACTGTGAGACACAAGAATGGGTTGAAGGAGTTGTAGCAAGGAGGTTGGTCCTTCTAGGATGTTTAAGAAAGTACCTCTTTGAAATACGCAGTTGTCTGATCATAGCCTTCCTAGAACAAGGGCTTTTGTACAAAATGAAGTAGGATCATCCTCTGGAAACACAGTGAGAGATTAAAATAAAAGGTTCCTGCTATATGATCTCATAGCATATCTCCCTATGGGCAGTCACAGTCTAGAAATTATTTAAGTAGCTTCTAGATTTAATGTGCTCAAGTTCCTGTCTTGCTTTAGTAATATTACAGAGTGAAACAGAACGTAAAGTTTCTCCTTATTATAAAAATGCTGCTGCTTCACAAGGTCCCTACTTGAGTTAAAGATTCTGCTCAGCACCTTGAATACAGATCACCAGCAAAGTGACTCACCTGCCATCTTGTGAGAGGAATATGCTCTGAAATCTTGGCAGGAAACACCATGCTGAGAAGATATCAAAGCTTATGGTCTTCTCTACTCAGAAATCACTCACATGGTTTTGAAATGGATTTAAAATATCCTATAATTTAACCAGTCCAAATATATACATTGAAAATGATTAAGATCTGTCAGAATAAAGGAGAACACTTTACCTTTACCCTGGTCATGCAGAAGGTCCTCATCCTGCAGTCTTGTCTCTGAGCTTGTCTGTTGGTCAAACTGGTTCTTGTTTCTTGCAGGGGTTTCTTTCACATTCTCTGCAGTTGGAGCATCCTTTTTGGAATCAGTGACATCCATGACTGCCATGGCTCTGTCTCCTGTCTCCTGTCTGTCTGCAGTTTTAGGCTCAGCTTCCCTCTCAGTTTTGGTGTCTTCATGGGAGCTGGATTTCTCATTGGTATCTCCATCCAAATCAGTAGCTTCAAGTCCAGTGCTTTTCACCGCGGACTTGGAAATTCCTTCAGTCCCAGCTTCACTCATGCTAATTTCTTCTAAAACTCCTTCTCTAACACTGGTGCTCATTTGATCAGCCCCTTGTCTATCCTCGTCTACAGGTTCATTTCCTAAAATCTCTCCTTCAGAAATTTCCATTTGAGACAAGACCAAATTTTCACTGAGTTCCTCACAAACTTCCTGGTCATCAAAGCCTCCCCATAAATCCATAAGATCAATATCTTGCAGCTGAATTATTGGCCCTATAATAGAAAAAATATGAGTAAGTTGATAGGTTGTACTGGGGTTATGTTCTCTAGTATTGCATAAGAAAATTTAAAGAAAAAAGGTATTGCCAAGCAAATACAAACTACCAAAAAGTATCTTCTGCAAACACACATCTCAGGAACACAAAACTTCAGAATAATGTCTTTGCCTGCAGAGATCTGCACTTCTTGCTGTGTATTACACCACATTTCTTTTGAAATAAATGTTTCATCATTCTCTACACTAAGGAGAGCTGTAATCTGCCTTATGTTTGATCTTAGAAATTACTTAATGTCCAATATCTTTAAAATATTTTACTTTCATGCAGATGATTCCCCCTGTTTTTCTTTATCTTTCCATGTGCCTGGAGGTATTTTAGTGCAAACACAAAATTAACTTCTAATATTGCCCAGTAAGAAAGAGCATTGTTTGAGGAAAAGTCTTTCTTTAATTCCATTTCCCAAAAGTACTTGAGAATTTTGTAGGAAGGAAAACTTTTGGATGTTGAAGCATTTCTGGACATTGCATCACAGTTTGCAAAACATGTTTGCAAATTATGGTGTATAGGTCACAGCATTCACTTGGGTCCTTTTTCTGGGCTCTGTTCACTTCAGGTAACACTTACAAAACATATCTGAACTATCCAACCTTGTGTGACCTCCCAGTGTTTTAACCACAACTGAAACATCCCATGTGCTCACACTGTCTGGGGTTCCAAAATTCCCACTTGTCAATCACAGGGCTTCTGTCATAGAAGTCTCTCAGCAGGGCCAGTATTTTTTGTCTGTCCAAGAGACCAACCTAGACAAAAAGATTACAATTATTGGGTTTTTCCTGTGGTTCTTGCAACTTACATCAACATTTGCAGCACTACAAAGGCACCATTAGCCAAGAAATACCTGTGACTGAAAATTATCCATTACCAGAACATCACTATAAATTTCAAAGAAGTTAATTTATTTCATAGAGGCAAAAATTTATTCTCTGAGCTGAGCTGGAACTCCCCACACATATTACTTTGCAAGCTTTTCCTCTTCCATGTCCTTGACAAATTACAGTGAGATAATTGTAACTGTTCTGCCAAAGGAGTTCTTCGTGTAAAGATCAAAGCTTCAACATTTCATACTCTCAGGACAGATATTGATTGCCTGACAGTACCATGGAAGAATTTTCATGCACTATGGGCTGTGTCACCTTAGTGACTGCACATTGTAGTTTGGTTTTGTGCCCCATCATCTACTTTGAAGCATGATGTATTGGCAACTGCCTGGGAACATAATTAGTCCAAAAATCTGAGTTATTATGACAACCTCCCTAATTTCCTTTAAAAATTCATAGACATTTGACCACAGAGGTGAGAGAGGTATCAGCAGTTCCAGTGCAGAGGAAGGTGCAGAGTTTATTAAATCCTTGTTGCTCAGGGTGAGGGTACACAGATGGTAAACCCAGGAAAAGGCAATGAAATGGGTCATGTCCAATCAGGAAATTGTGGGGTTTAAAAAGTAAAGCAAATATAAACGATTGCAAGTTTTCCATTTCATGAGGTATTCCTGGTGTCATTATTTAAGTCCTGCCACCTTTGTAATCTCCCTCCCATTAGTGAAATAAAGCAGTTAATTAGGAAACAGATTTACTTAAGTTCATTATTTGTAACAAGGAGCTTTCCATCTGAATTATTGATTTCCTTTACACATTTTGTTCTTAGATTAAAAACTGCAAAATATAAAATTCACTAGGCTTTTAATTCCTGGTGAGCTTTGCCTGCCCTTAAGCTGAAGAAACAAAGGAAGAACTTTGCTGATTTTTTCTGGCAATTAGCTCAAGATGACTGCATTGTTTATAACCTGAAACTGTAGTTAATGGCACCAATAGTTAGAGGATTTGGAAACATCTGAGAGATACACATCTCACCTACTGGTGAAGTTAATACTGGAACTAAATGAACACATCACATTTGCTGGTACTGCAGCACCTTCCTCTACAGAGAACTGAAAGTTTTTTAACAATTCTGAAGAAAGGATCAGAAGCAGGACAGGTACAGCCTCCCCTGTCCACAACAGGCGACCATCTGTGTTTGTACAGCCATCCAAAACTCGGGGCAGCTTTAGTGCCCAGGGAGTTGAAACACGTTGACCTAATTTTTTTGTCACCTAGATATTGGCAGGTGATGATTCTCAGCTGTTTTCAGCAATGTTCTGTGACCTATGAGTAATTCCTTTAGCAACACAGGCTAAGCCAGACTTGCCGTTTAATCAGGGATAGGTCAGTGTTTAACTGCTTGATTGTTTTTCTGGAAATGTGATGTGTGTATCCTGAACCCTACAATGAGCTTGTTAGTGAGCAAGATGGGAAGAACAAACACTCAGAAAAGGTCATGAGAAAGCAGACTTTGTTGTTGCTGTACTGCAAGAAAGATAATCAGGAGTGTCTCAAACTTCATTAGCTTGAAAACTAATCTCTGACTAAATTCAGTCTCATTTAAAGATCCTGGATTTAATGCACCCCTGTGAATTAATGCAGATTCTGTTTTAACGCTATGAAAGAAACTACTCCTCATACAAGTGAGTAGAGAGACAATTAGCTTAGAGCCATTGCCTTTTGGGCATTATAGCAGTGATCCAAATGTGTTTTGGGATTGTCTTGGGAAGTTTCTGCTCTAGTGTGTAGTCCAGGCTGTCCTTGCTGAGCTGCCATCCTTCTGGATGCATGCATTTGGAATCATAATAATGATCATGTGGATACCTTCTAATTTGACTGTAATTTAAACACTGCTTTCTCAGCTCCCTGGCCCTAATTGCAGCTCATTGAGGCAGCCAGCCACACTCACCATGCAGACTGGAATAACTGCCTGCTACCAAACAAATGGAAATTAGGAACTGAAACAACTGCTTTGCTGTGCTTTGCAGAATGGGCTCTACAGGTAATGGATCACATTCAAGTGGTAGAAGTCCTTGGGTTACTTTGCATTTTTATCTCCCCTGTGGGTACAGTAGAACTTTACAAAAGAATCCAGGCCGTGTTTAAAAGAGCTGCGTGACCCACACGACACTTCAGTGAACTCAATTTGCAGAGTGAGGCTACCTCGGAGCCTGGAAACCACAACTCTGTGCTCTGATCAGTTTTTTTCAGCAGCAGTGGCGTCATTGCTGATAGCTGCTCACTCCTGTTGTTTTAGTATTTTTGGCTCTTTGCCTCTGAGATTCCACTGGGATTAGTAACATAGAGATGGTGATTACTGCCACAAAAATAATAGGAAGAAAGCCACGTTAAAACATGAAAGGAAAGAAGGGATCCTTTCGAAATGCGTGGCAAAGACAGGAGTCAGCTTTCTGTATCACTGTAGCCAGGAGGATCCATCGCAGCCCTTCTTGACAGAGCCGTAGGAAAGGGAAATGTCTTCTAGCTGGGAAGCAGACACATTTCTTTCCTCATCCCTGAACCAGCAGCTTGCCTGCTATTCTCTAAAACACACTATTGGCGTTGAAACGAGCTCTGTAATTCCTTTCTCTTGGCAGTAATGACATTATTAGCATGACATTGTAGAGCACAGTTCACTCCGGGTAGGCGCTGCAAGCACCACTAGAGGAGTGCTGGGTGGAATATATAATTTATGTAGGGGAGAAAACTAAGATTATGGCAACTGCTTGCTCTGCCCTAGCCAGCAACTGGCAATCTGAGGCTACTCATAACAAGTACCACACTTTTTGGATGAAACCCAAGTTTTTAGCAATAGTTTATGCCATTGACTCTTCAGTTCCTACTATTTACAGGTTTTCCAATAAGTCTAGCAGTTTTTTTGTTTGCTTTTTAATGGGGATGCAGGTGTACTCTGAGGATGATAGATTGAGTTTAGAGCTGCTGAAAACCAAATTATGACTTTTGAGTTCCATTTCCAGCCCTGTAACTGACTTACTGTATTTTAATTTCCTGTCCATAAACTGTGGCTGAAGTTCACAGTACTGTTCTCAGAGAGGCTGTAAAGGTGGATTATTTTGCATTTTAAATTTAAACTCTGAGAATTATTGATAGAAGCCTTTAAGATCTATAAAATAATGCAACATCATTAATGCAATATATGTTATTATTGAAGTAACGTGCACATTTGTTAAGGTTGCTGAAATGTGGCTGACTAGATGAATTGCACCCAAACATTCTGAAAGTGCTATGGAAGCAGGTAATTTTTCAGTAGTAGTAAAGACCATGGTTAATTTCTTCTCCAGAATCATCAAACTTCAGTCCCAAGTCATCAGTTTAGGTCATTCAATTTCTAATTAATCATCAGCTAATAGTCTTTTGGATGTTTCTGTGTCTAAGAACTATGAATTTGACGACAGTGCAGCAGCTATTGTTCTCTAAAATACTGCTGAGAAAGCACAAAGAGAGTATCCAGAGTTGAGAAAAAGTAAAAGCAAGCAGTGACCCAGAGAAATACCAAACTGGAAGCATCCCCACATTGAAATTAGGCTGAGAGCTGCTTTGCCTACCTTTCTATAATCACAATCTTGGAAGAGACCAGTAAAACGTTCCCTCTGCATATCATGTTTTGTTGCCTCTTGGAAGTCCTCAGCACACTGACGGAGATATTCTATGATTTCTTGGAACATGTCACTTGAAACATGTTCAGTGTAGGAAAGGACAAACTATGGAGAGAAAGCAGCAGTGCACATGGTTAGCTTTCTTCAAGCATTTTTACCTTTATTTGAACTCCTAAAAATCTATTGCATGCAATGAAATATTTAGGAATTTGTAATTTAATCTGCCAACATAACACAGACTTGGTGCCTACTTCATTCTTCCCTCCAGAAGAAACAATATTCTCCAAACAAGCCTGGGACACTGCAGAAATGCATCCTGAACAGTTCGTTTCCTGGTCCAGAGGTCACTTATCATGCTCAGTGGTTCAGAGATGCTGGATCAGATCCCTCCTATGAAATATTGTGGCTTAAGCTCGATTTTCTTGTGGAGGATTTAAGTTCTCCATGGCTTTCTGCAGCATTTAGTATTCTTGACTTTACTCCCAAGGAGGCATTTTGAGGCATTACATTTTGCAGAACTGACAGTCACTCAACTCTCCAATGCCACAAAATGAGCATTGCCCACAATTTCAGTGTTTAGAGGACCAGTCTGGCTACAATAAAAAAATGAAAGATCCTTTTGAAAATGAGCCTGCTGTCACCTAAGTCCTCTGACACTGGGAATACTACTGCCTTGAGATTGATTTTACGTTCCAGCCTTGGAGACACTTTAACACTTTGGATTTATAGCCATGTGGCTTTTATGAGCAAAAGCAATATGGTTCTAAAAATGTGGTGTGCATGACATAAATACTAATGACCACCAGAACAAACCACAATCCCAAAGCCTGTGCTGAATTGTTATAGCAGGTTTCTGGTGCCAGCCACACTAACAGGGAGTCCATACAGTTAAAAGAAGGAATTTCCAAAACATGGAACATTTATCCCATTTTTAGAGTATGGATACCTGATATAAGTGCTAAAACATCTTGGACTTGTTGAAATGCCACACAGGCATTAACCAGCTGAAATATTAATATATGTTATTATTATTCATGTCTATATTGCATAATTTCCAAATATATGGGACAAGTGGAAAAGAGAGAAAGAGCAGAAAAAAAACAATGGCCTGAGGGGTGGCTGGTGGGAAAGCAGAACTCCTAGTGCAATGTGGGTTTTTTCTCCGTTTCAGCATAAAGAGAGGATGTAGGTGGGTTGGAGAGGAGGTGGCACATCCAGGGCTATGGGTATCCAACAGCTCCTTGGAAATGTTACAACCCAGAGCCCTGTGACAGAGGAACCTTAAAGGTGAGGCTGTTGGTATGAGGCAGGTTGGACAAGCAGCTTGTAATTTGGCTGTCATCTCGGTGACACATCCAAAGGCTCCTGCACTAATACTGCTGCCAACCAGCTTCACAGGACATTGTTTACAAGCATCATGTGGGCAGGAGGCACCATCACAGTCTTAAGCTTTTCTTAGCTGATGTGTAAAGTACTGTACACATAATTAACATACATTTGTTTATTATTAACAGAGATTTAGACACCTCTCCAAAGAGAGCTGGCACGCCTTCTTCGTGCTATCCAGAGACCTCGGTGTAGTTTGTGAACACATTATCATTAACAACAATGGATCTTTGCTTCTTGTTCCTACTGATTCACTGGAAACCGAGAAAGCCACATGCAATCATGGAAAACAATCTCACCTTTAAAGCCCGATTCTGAGCCTGAAAAGGCAATGTGAGTATTTCCCTTGTTATCAATAGCTTTGTGCCAGACTGCTGGGGGTTCTGTGTGTTAGAGCACAAAGCCTGTGAAATAAACTATTAAGGGCTGATGTCTGGCATTTAAATGCTTTTCATATAAAAGACTCCACGAGGTTGTCACGAAGGATGTAAAAATAAAACAGCCACTGTTTTGCATGTCTGAAAAAAAAAGACCCAACCCCCAACAACAATGATGTGTGAGGTCTCTCTACTGAGTTTCTAACAGCCTTTAAGTAATCCAAGGCTGCACTGAATTCAAGGAAGAAAAAGTGCTATTTAATTTTAAGGTCCATTAAAAGCAATGTTTTCCACATGGGAAAGGGCCTTGTCTAGTGTGGAGAAAGATCATCTCTTTCTGGGTTTGGTGGATGATGGAAAGGGGTGAACAATGGTAAATTGTAGCTGAGGATTAGAAGCAGCTCTGTCCTGATGATGGAACAGTTCCCAAGGGAAGTGATGAAAGCCTCATCATTTGATTCAATTAAAACCGGACTGGAAAAAGCATCAGAGAATACCTTCTGAGAGAACATTCCTGGCAAATCAGACTGTTTGACAATCCATATCTTTTGTGCTTCTGATCTCTGTTGTCATATCTTTAATTGAGTTAAAATAAGGAGTACACAAAATATATTTTAAACAGTTTTCTAATGCTAATGGAGCATGAATTCATTCAGTGATTATATGTATGTACCATAGGGGTTATGGACTGATGCTTCATTGCAGTGACAAAAGCAATTCTCTGGGCTCTAATTATCCACAATAGTCTTCTTAATTAGATGCAATAATTCTGAGGTTAAATTCAAAAATACCTCATTTCATGCTAAAAAACCCCTTCAACAAGTTATCATAAAAATGCATCTCTGTGCAAAATACCAAACATGTGATTCTCCTGAGAGGGAAGAAGGCACAAAAATCACACATGGTTGCTTGGAATTAGTCTCTGCACAGCTGCTTTATACTCTGGTTTTAATTATTATAACAGCATCCACTAGCACTGCTGCAATGAGGGTCTGCCATTATTCCTATTCTAAACACCCCTTTTCACAGCTTTAATTACCCAGCCATAAAATTCAGCTCTGTCACAGGTAGAAATGGCTGGCAAAGCCTTGGCCTGGACAGTTTTCAATAAATATAGTTTGAACCAATTTGGTTGTTTTCAGCTTGAGGAACAGCAGAGTAATGGGGTGAAACTTTCAACTACATTTATGATTTTGACGAGTTAAAGCCACACTTCTGATGTTTCTCAATGACAGTTTTTGAGTTTAAAACTACTTGGTTATGCTTCATGAATATTTATGACACTTGTTGCAGTTTGTTTATGGTTCAGGCCAGTGATAATTCAGGGCAAAAGTGGTAAAGCTTCCTATCCCAGTTCCTCATGGTTTGGTTCTTCTGTGGTTAATGGAACCTAATCAGAAATAACAATACTGTGAGGATGTTACTAATTACCTCAGGCTAATGGTTATAGTGGGACACCAAACCTCCCCTGAGCAGCCAACATTCACAAGTGATTCAGGGCTTTGACATTCTAGAAAGGGACTGCGAGGGATGTCCTAAAAACCACTGCTCCCAGAATAACTTCCCAGAGAGCAGCACAGGCTGCAGCTCTGAGGAAAGCAAAACACTTCCTCTTGCTGGCCAGAATGGAAGCGTTGTGACAGCAGAGGATGGAGATGTAATGTAAAATGTCTGGATACAACCAGTTACCTGGGATGCTGGAGAAGGGAAACCCTTCACTTACTCCTCTGGCCTGTCCCCAGGGAAATGCTGATACTTTGTGATAAATATCACATTCTGAACCAGATGCTCTTATTTAATTTCTCACCTCTGTGAAGTCATCTAGGCTCACTGTTTTTTCCAATGTGTTTAAGATTTTCAGCTTCCTGTCATGGATTGCTGATAAAAAAATGAAGAGATATTGGTTTAGAAAGCAACAGTTGTGATTTTGCATATTGTACACATTTTTTTGCACATTATGCTGTTACATTAACTTTATTCTCATTTTGGATGACATTTATTTGAGGTTATCCCACTGTAGCTGAAGCATCTGACTGTACAGAGACCATCTAAATCTGCTTAGATATTTCTCTTGCTGAGAATCTGCTTTTAGCTATTCAGAACTGTAGAGTCATATTTATTCTTGACATAAGTTGGTGCAAATTGCGACGATTTTAACGGTACTTACAACTAATTATGTGAGGGAGGAAATGATTTTTGATTTAACAAACAGATAAAACTGCCTTAGAACTCTGGAGACGTGGATTCTGCTTTGCAAGAGTGGAATCTGAAAATCATAGTAATTTTCTCAAGAATATGGGAATATTTTTACTGATGATGATATTCAAAAGTATGTTTTGGTCAGCTTCTGGGCTGCTATAATGGAACTGAGAAGAGACATCAAATATCTACAGAGATTTTGAATGAGTTCTTTGAGCACAGACATGCTATTTCTGTTGGCATTATTTTTCTGTTCTTTCATCTAAATATATCAGGAGTAATGAGAAAATTCACCATAGAAATTCATTTATCTCTTGTTGGTTAAGATGTTTCTAAACTGTCCATTATCTTTATTAAACTATAAAACAGAGTGTAATGTTCTGTTAATGTATATTGAATGCTATTAAATGAAATAAATTAAGAAATGGAGCCACACTATTAGTGAAATCAGACAGAGAGCACCTCCAGCATCTGGAGAGCAAATATCTGGGCAGGAAATTCCTTCACAATCTCATGTCCCAGGGTCTGTTTGCACTGTGGAACCACAGCTCCACAGCAGGAGCACAGGGGCTTGTGTTCGGCAGTCACACAATGTCCTACCAGTACCAGATGATTATTCAGAGGAACAAGTCTATAAGACAGACAGGGCTGAGCTCCAGGCAGAGGTGACTCCAGCAGCAACAGAAACGCTCTCTGGAGTGCCCTGTTTATCATCCCAAATCAGCAAAGGCAGATTTGTTATCATTGATGATCATTACAGGCTCTCAATGCAAAGGGCTGGCAGCAGGCTCATGTTGCCACTTCAGTGTTCCTGGCTCCATTCAATTATCATCATTCGGGGAGGTCAAGTGTGAGCTATATAAAGGGGACAGGAATTATGGAAATCTTTCCAAGCTGAGTGCTCTGGTACAGAGGCCCTGGGCTATGTGTCACTGGATGCCTGGGCCTGGCCGAGGGAATGGCTCGATGAGATGGGCTTTTGGGTGGAGCTTTAGGTAAACTTCAGCATTTCCTCTGGAATCATAAAAGGTAACAACATTTTAATTTTGTTGATCCTACCTTTGTTCCACACCTCCCAGTATGCCAGTATTCCCAAGACCTCCCATAAGGTCTTACAGGGCAGGTGAAGGAGGTGGGTGGTACAGTGATCCTTAAAAATAGCAATAAGCACATGGGAATGTCTGGCTAATGAAGGATGTAAGTGAAGAGGGCCTGCATCCAGTCTTTCTATCTCCCTGAAAGATTTTTTAAACCTTTTTCTATACTTTTCAAGATCATATGAATGAATTACATGGTGGGTCAGTCTCTTTCCCATCTATCTGAATACTTGTGGTTCATATCCTGATGTAAGTACCCTTAGGGATTCTTCCTCTGTTATCAAATCCATTTGCTGCTTGCTCACTGTTCACATCAGGATTCAGATCACAGCAATAAAACAAAGGAAGACACATTGAAAACTTGCCTTTTCTCACATCTTTAGGAATAGAATCAGTGACATCCGGAAAAGACCTCAGGGCACTCTGAGCCTACAAATCAAGGGAATAGTCAAAGGCCTGTGTCATGCAGACAACAGTAGGCAATTACCCAGAATAATCAGACGTATCGGGCAGTCATGGGTCTTACACATAGGTAAGATTTGTGTGGCATCAGAGTTTGGTGAGGCTGATTGGTAGACAACAACCTGTCCCCTCACCCTGTGGTGGCAGAGCCATCACCCATCCTTGTGCTCCGTGCTGCTGTGCCAGGACACACAGCACTAGCACAGATACCCTTTTCCTCCTGTCTGGAACAACCACAGCACTGTTTTAGCCAGGATCTTCCCCAGTTACCAGTGCTGCCAGTATCCTGTCGTTGTCATCCACTGTCCACTCCTTGAACAGAGCTGCCAACACCTCCTTTCTTCTCTCTGTCTCCTGAGCCTTCAATTTTTCCATCTCCTCCCTGGCCTCACGTTTGTTTATTGCCTCAGTCTTAATCTTGGCCAGCCTGTAGGACGTGGGAATATGGATGAGAAAGATACCATCATAAATATACTTAAGGTTGATTAAGCCTACCCTGAAGAACAAAACAAAAGAAAGTAACTTTACTGAAATTCTTGTCTATGTGGTAGACATTTAAGGGAAAATCATCTGTGCAGCTCTCTTAGTTTTGTGTAATTTCAACAGTGATACATTTTACCTTCACATTTATAATGACACTCATCATTTATTGTGTAGATGTCCTTCAATTTCCTTTCAATTCTAGCAGGAAGACAGGTGCATAATTTTGCTACAGTTGATTTACCAACAAAATTGCATCAGTCTTCATTGTCTCCAAGCCCAAGTACCTTCTCACATAAGCACTTCACTGGCAAAGAACAATGTTCAATGAAATTTCTGAAGCAGCCTCACACAATAGAGCCCTCACTGCCTTAGGACAGGGATAATACCTCAGCCTCTCCATCATTTTGAACACATAGAGTTTGCAGGTTTGGACTAACAGTAGCTCCCTTTCTTCCTCCTTTTGTTTTCTTTGCTTCTCTAATCACTCAACCATGTTTCTCCCAATCCTCCATTTCACATAACAAAAGAAGTGAATAAAATTGATCCCATAGAACTCATCTGCTTTGATTTTGACTTTGTTAATTAATGAAATGGGGAAAAAAAGCCTTTAGGAAGGTCAAAATGCTTAAAGCCAAATGTTCAGTCCATATGGAGAGAACAGCTCCTGTTCATGGAGGCTGCTGGAATCTCAGCACTGAGGCAGCTGCTCACCTTCACGGCCTTCACAGCCTCTGTAGCTACTTAGAGAAAGGGGAATTGCACTTCTCTTGTACCTGAGAACTCCAAAAACTGTATTTTAACTAATGATTCCTGCTCCCGTCTTCCCCCTGTGTTTCACCTGCTGTGAAATGTCTGATCCTGTCCCTGCTCTTCCTCTGGGGTCATCCTAGAAATTATAACCCACCAATATTTTCTTTAATGAACAGAAAGACCTGTTTTACATGTCACAGCAATACACTTTAATCACAGTCAGTTTTATCACGAAGTACTTGTTCTTCATGGCCATTTATCACAGAGGTCTCTTAATGAATCATTGGGTTCCTTAATCAATGGTGGACATTGCACAGATGCTGCTGAGGTAGCTCAGCCTCGGGCACTTTGATAGCAGGGGAAGGGTAAAATATTTTCCCATCTTCTGACTCCTTCCCAGAGCCAGCAAAGAGAAGGAATGCAGCAGGTACCAATATAAGTGTATTAACAGATTTTTCTCCAATGCACGTACAGACAGAAACAGAAACCCAGACCATTTGTAGGTGCAGCTCCTCCTCTGGAGACATCTGCAAGCTGGAAGCAGAACCAGGGCTGTGCTCGGAGCTGCCAAGGTGCTCTGCTGATTAATTTGGGCAGTGTCCAGCACAAGTTACATTCTGTGCTGCACCTACACTGGGCTGCAGTTTTGCATTCATTTCTAGAGTCCTAAAACACGGAGCATCTGCATCCTCTGCCTGGTGTCCCTGAGGTGGGACAAAATGTTTCCCCCTCAGACAATAATGGCAAAACAGGGATAACAGTGCCAGGCACCCATTGCAAAGTGAGCTCATTTCAGATCAGACATTTCCAGAAAAGATGAGATGGCAATGAGGTGACTTCTCCCTGCAGAACCAAATATGTTTCCTCAGGAAGAGAACTGCCTGCCTCCCACACAGGGATGGGTGACTCAGCCTGAAGGACTACCCATCCCTGGACAAAGACTCTGTTTCAGGTATCAGTACATGTGGATAAGGAGTTTCTCCCATCTGTTCTCCTTCCTGCCTTAACTCCCAGTCAGGTGGCAGTTAAGAAGAAACTGGAGGAAGTCCAAGAGTGCTCACTGAGGATGGGTAAGCATTAGATGGGAAGCTGTGGTGAATCCTGCCTTTCCTGAAGGTAATGCCAAGGCTCCCAGACCTTCATTTCAGCCAGAGTTTCATTCCTCACCTTATGTGAGAGATGTTGAGCACAGACTGGCATTGCTCTTGTAACACCTCTTTCCTGTTTGGAAAGCCAGTGGCTTACATGAGGAGTCTCAGTGCCGTGTGGTGTTGGTAAAATCCTGTGTTGCTGTGATTTAAGTATCCCATGCAAATCCCACAATACAGCCATCACAAATATGTAAATCCTGAGCTGCTGTGAATGCAAATCCCATGGTACTACTACCAGTGGATATGCAAAAGCTGCTACAGCCGTGATTACAGAACCCCCTGCGGCAATGCTGTCTATGGAGATATTTATTTCTACAAGCCTTGATAGTTACTTCCTTTGCATCAGCTCTGAGAGCTACAAATTGAGAACCCGTCTCCAAATTTAAAGATGGACTTAACAGCCACGGTCAAGATAACAGGTCATGGGTAGCCAACACTTTGCATCCAACAGGAAAATCTGTCCTCTCCAGAAATAAGCTCTGATTCACAGTGAAAACCGAGAGTATTTTAGGAGGGGGAAAAAACCCATAAAACAAAACCCAACAAAAACCTGACCCAAAACCCCAGCAAATTTTATGTCTTTTAATTCAATTTCTTTTTCAAAATAAAACTAAGATACGGTCCTGGATCCAGGTGTCTCTCTGTGGAGCAATATGAATGGTGAAACAAACCCCAAAGCAAAGGTGTGGCAAGGCTGACATCCTAAACATCCCCCCAGAACAATCTGTGCTTGAGAGAAAACTCACTGAAAGAGATGTTTCCCCAGCTTATTTGTTTCAGTGAACAAACACTTAAAAAATAAAAAATAAAACTGAAATTCTTTTACCAGTTGTACTACTATATATCTTCTTATGAAGAAAACCCAAAAACTGAGCTCTTGTACACTGACCACAATGGGTCAGTTATAATATTTTTATCTGTGGGGAAAAAGGAGGTAAGTGACTGTATGAAATTCACTTCTCACACTGCTTTATTGTATTCACACCAGGCATGTTCCTACGAACTGCAACAGTAGGTTTAATGGAAATGTAGAGACAGAAACTCAGATAGAGAGATTTAACATATCCTTTTATGCATTATAATACTGGGAACTCCAATTATCTTCATTTAGGGTTTATGCATAAGACATGTCAACATTTTACTTCCCTAATTCCTGACACAGAAACCCTGAAACCAATTTTCAAGCTGTATGCAGTATTTATGCAAATAAAGAGACAGTCATTCAAATAGAAGTAATTATTCTACAAACACAGATACAGAATAAAGTGATCTAGTAGTGAATGAGTAATTTTGACATTAATCACAATCACTTCTGGATCATCTATAAACTGAAAAGTTCACATCTATATTTTTCTGAATAGAGCAATGAAAATAAAGTGTTATTGTTCACCTAATGCTCTCACATTCTAACCTTAGCATTTTGGAAGGTGCCATGGAACTCCCTTCTAATATTCATTAGGTATTATACTAAAGCAAACAGCCTAGAAATAAGCAACAGAACAAAATACAAAACAGTTTCTACTTTAACGGGAAAAATAGAATATGACAGGAAAGCCTAAATAAA
Source organism: Atrichornis clamosus (assembly GCA_013400975.1). Classification (NCBI taxonomy): domain Eukaryota; kingdom Metazoa; phylum Chordata; class Aves; order Passeriformes; family Menuridae; genus Atrichornis; species Atrichornis clamosus. The sequence continues at coordinate 124,785 of WBMZ01010336.1, forward strand.
AATCCTACAAGAAGGAGTCTCTACAATGTGCCAGGACATGTTGTTGGCTTGGTCAAGAAAAATCATCCTAAAGGAGGAAAAAAAGGTTATATTTTTATTAAGTTTGGAAAACTAGAGAAGAAGTGATCTGAGGAGTCTCTAGACTTTTGATACTAACACCTGTCCTCAAGAGCTGCTGTCACTAAGCTAGACCGGTTTGGAAGCAGTTTGCATTGCACATGTGTAATTAAGATAGAGTCTAAGGAGGAATTATATCCTTGTGAAGGGCAGAATATTGCCTTAAACAGGAATAACTAGTGTCTCATTTTGTGTGACATGTTCTGGCATTTGTCCTGCTGCTCAAGTTTTTATGAGACAAATACCATCCCTGGCACTGCACTCCACAAGGTGTGTTTTGCTCAACACTGCCAGCCAGGCTGCAGTGACGCCATTCCGTGTGTAAAGCAGAGACCAAGACACCAGTTCTGGCCTTGTGACCAGCCACACTGTCAATGCTCTCACCTCTCTGATGTTGTACCTTGCACCAAAGATTTTAGCTCCTCTGTGACCACCTTCATTTCTCTCAGGTACGGGCCTGGTTTTGTAGAAACACCATACTGAGGGTTATGTCTCATCAGATATTCTCCAAGATAATTAATGGGGTTAAATTCGGTTGGTTTTTGGTCTGATACAAGCACGTGCTTTCTTTCCACTTCCATTAACAGATTTTCTACTCCTGGGATTAATGTAGGCAGGAGTTTTTCAAGCAGATAGATGCGAGTGTCGAGTGTCTTTTTCTCCTCATTGTACCAGTCTCTGGCCAGCCAGTCATTGGGTTCTCTCTTCTGAAGCTTTTCTTCTTCTGCCTTTTGTGCTTGAAACATCTTCACCTTTGTCTGCTGCAGACTCAGACACCTTTGTTGTACCTTTTCATAAAAACACTCTTTCCATGACGTGTAATTACTAGGACATGGCAGTTCATCATTCCCCTGACTGCTTTCCATCTCTGTTGCAGTCCTATCCTTATGTCCAAGTTCAGGATCTTGTAGACCTGCAGACTGGCCGGATTCTTCTGGCTGAGCAGCCATACCTCAGTCACTGTGACACAGGAAAGAAACAGCCTGTTACATAATGCCAAAAGATGCAGCAGTGCCCTAACAGGTGACACAGGAAGAGAGTCTATCGTTAGGCATTAACTAATATTTTTTCTATGTTCCCTTTTTATTCTCTTACTGCTGCTTTGTACTCTTAAATAAATACAGACCCTTTACTTCAAAGATCAGTAAATGATTTATAAAGATTAATTATGTATCACAACTGCCCTTGGAGACAGAGCAACTAAACAAGTGTGTTCCTTTCTTACGGGAGAAGAATTTGAGACACAAAAGGAGAGTGACTAATTCCAGGTCACTTAGAGACTCAGACACCAAGCAGTGAACAGTGCTTGGAACTTGTCCCCCAGTTCCAACCAGTGGAATCCTCTTACCCACAGTAAATGATTTCTGTTTAGGTCAATTCCCTGCCTCCAGGAAATCCAGTGGATATGAGACAAAGGAAGCAAGTAATGGAAAATGCCAGATAGCCAGGAGCAAGATTCCTCTGCATATTTCCTCTGCTTCAGCTTTTCTGAGACTGTGAAGAACAATGAGGAAGCTTGTCCCACAAACTGCTTAACTTCAACTTTGGCAACTATTTTTTCCTCTGGACATTTTGTTAAGGTAATGAGGACACAGGTGCCTGGGTCAGCAGAACTTTTACAGAAAGGGGAACTCTATACCATGACCTCTGTAATTAAGTTGTTCACAAGCACTTAATGTTTTGGATTATTCTGTGAAAGTGTTGCAGATATCTCCCTTTACGATTTCCAGAACTTCACTATTCTCTTCTCAAAATGTTCATTCTGTGAAATACCAGGACAAAACTTAGCTGCTCACAAGGCATAATTTGAAAAATGTTCCTATATATCTCCATGCACATCTGTCTGCATCTGTAATGGGATTTACACACACAGGATGGAGCAGAAGACTGGCTACTACTCGATTCAAAGCTTGAAAAATCAGCAGAATACTGCAAAACCCCCAGCTCAGTGTAAAACAACAGCAAGGGAAGGGTGATATTGAAAAAGAATCTAACACCTTTCCAAATTAGAGATCAAACTCCACTCTGAACTTGTTGCCACCCTACCCTTTTCAAGTTTCTATTTAAAAATGCTTTTCACTGAGGCCTTTCAGTATCCATAGCAATACCACTGCTTTTGATATGTATTGCTCTTCCTGTTTAAGCATTTGTAGCTGTTCTGAAGGGAGTTCAGCCTTCCAGGAAATGCATAAATGTGATCCACAGCCCTCCTGGCACACAAATGTAATTATTAATATGTTGACCTTCTGGTTCATTACCACTGTTGGAGTACAAATACTGCCTGGATAGGTGGGATGCTTCACAGCATTAAACTTCTAGGTTTGCTTTCTCAATTGGATTGTTGGCATCTTCTAGTAATTTTTTTTTTAAAGGTGATTACCTGCCAGGGAACGGGATGGATTTCTGGCTCAAGCTGCCTGTCTGACCCACACAGAGGGTTTTAAATTGGTAGCTGGTTTTGCCACCAAAGGTCATGAGTCTGGATTTATAATGGCAGAAAGGGTAACCTGTCCACCCTGTGGAATTGTTTCTTGCTTAGGTGAGTTCCTTTCAATAAGCTGTAAAACCAGACTCCTTGGTTCAAAGCAGGGTGTTAACCAAATGTTCTGGTCACATTCCAAATCAGCTGGTTTTGTTGTGCCAAAATAAACTGTTCTTGTAGTTTCAAATACTTATGTTATTTTTTAAACATGCTTTATGAAACTCTCTGCAGTTTCTGGGCAATGTTAAAATGACAACTGTCCTCTGCTTTATGAGGTGGCTGATTCTGAAAGATGATGAATATATTTTCTACACTGCTCTCAACCTTTTGTTAGGATGGTTTTGAGGATTAGTAAATGTTTATAAAGTATCTCTATGTCTCTGAACAAAACAAAACATAAAACGACCAGTGTGACTGTTCTGTCTCAACTCCGTGGCATCCACACAAGTCCAGGAATGGAAGAAGAGCATGGAGAACTGTGCTCACTGCTTTAATGCAGTACAGATGAAGAAGACTAAAAGGGTATGGAAGAACATACAAACAGCACATAACTGCTAAAATAAACAACTAAGGAGTGCTAGAATCAGGACCTGACACTTGGGATTTGTTGAGGATTACAGGGACATAGCTCCAGTTTGGATAAGACACCATTGGCTCATAAACTTCAGTGCTGATCTGAGACTAACTACATTAGTTGAGAATTTGGCTTGCAAGGAAGAATTTCTCCACTGAAAGGATGATCAGGTATTGGAAGTGGTGGAATCACCATCCCTGGAAGTGTTCAAGAAACAGCTGGATGTGGCACTTGGTGCCATGGTCTAGTTGACAATGTGGTATTTGGTCAAATGTTGAACTCAATGATTTTGGAGGTCTTTTCCAATCTTAATGATTCTATGAGTCTATGATTCTATAATAACATAGAGAGCTCTCATGGCCTGTGGCATTCCCAAATGGAGTCAATAACAGTAAGCATGGAGCACAGAAGGAAGCTTTAGAAACACCCAGGAAATTTGAAGTGTGATATAAAGTTTCCTGTAAGCCTTTGTTCAAGCTGAAGGCAAGATAAGCTTCCCATTATTTAGTAGGATGCCACTTCCCTGTTTCCTTTCCTGTGACAAAAATATTCCTGCTGGAATCCCTGCAGGTACAAAAATATTATCTCTGTGTTTTCTGTGCAAAACCCAAATCTGCTCATAAATAATATTCTTATGGTTTCATTGTTATTCTGTTAGGGAATTTTGATGGATGGGAAAAAGCCAGGAAGGACTAAAGTTTGTTCAGGTAAATATTTTGGAGATGTCTGAGTTATAAAAGTCCTTTGAAAACCAAAGACCAATCTCTCTGACACTCTATTGCTCAGAAATAACTTTGCATTTCCCAAATGTGTTTCATAGAGCATATTTACCTCATCAATCATAAAGAACCCAATACCCTTTTCATACATGATCTTTTTGATACAATTAAAATTTAAAGACACTTTTTCTTTTGCATTCTGAAGCTTTGAAGAACTGTTTTTCTTACCTTTGGAGCAGGTATCAAAATAGATCTTATTCCTCTTGCATTCAAAGTGGCTTTGCAAATCGACAGGGATTTAATATATGCCCATCTGTTCTCAACCATTAAAAGTCTTGAAGTGAATTAGGGATTTCTCAGACCTGCTGTGGAGCTGGGCTGTGAGTTTTACTCCTCTGTGTGTTTGCAGTTGCTAAGCAATAATCTCAAAGGTTGCTATGTCTTTCCACAATCAGAATTACTGTAGGTTGTCTTTTGGCTTTGGCACAGCCCAACAGACTCTTCTGTACTGAACTTAGAACATTGCATCACATGACTGAAAATAAAATCAAAAAAGGACTATGAATAGCAACAGAGAACATTAAGGACACAAATAGAGAGAGAATCCACAGGTGCCCAGTGACAGGTTACCTTCAGATTCAAGGTTCACAAAGTCCAGAACTGTCTTGAGTCCATTACCATCTGAAGGGAGGACTGTGTAACCAGATGTGAGAATCTCAGACATAAAAAGAAATTAATTACAAACTCAATTTAAACATTTTCAGGCTTTCTTTCTTGTGAAGAACCATGTTGCTTTGAAGCAGCCTTGCAGAAAAGGCACACAAAGCACTAACGAGGGGGGAGTGCCCAGTGCCATTTTGTCAGACTGCTTTTAAACCTGAATCTAAAGGAATTTGATGAATCCCCTTTCATAATTTCTCCTATATTCTTTGAAGAATAATATGCAACAGGGAAAGGAGAAGGGAAAAGACAAACACATCTCCAACAGCCATTCTGCACTCATTTACACAAATGTAAATCAGGTGCCTGTTCAGCGATTCCCTTGTGTTAGGCAGGACTTCCAACTGAGACACTTATGGCAATTTCTGCCAGGAAATGAGGTTTATCTAATGCTCTTTCTTTCTTTTTATTTTGTTCTGGAAGTGGCATAATCTTTAGATTGCCTACCTGCAGGAAAACTGAACTGTGACTTATCTACGATATTTGTCATTGAAACAGCTGCACAGTCCCCTGCCCTCTAGCACAGTATCAGTCTCCATTTCATGGGACAGCCTGTAAGAAACCTTGAAATAGAGGAGGTCAACTTTCTTGTGAAAAGTATGCTGTCATAAATTATAATTTCTTTGCTATTTATTTGGAAAAACATATTAAAAGGAAATATGCTCATTGCAGTGCACTTCCAAGATGTGTGGAAGTCTAGCATCAATTATGTTAACAAAATGAAGCAGAAAATTAGTGCACAGGAGTAATTTAAAATGAGGCTTTAAACTGGATTGTGTACTTTTTCCTCAAAGCAGTTTGCACATGATTAATTTCTGTTATCTCTTCTCCCAGGTGAGCTTGGTTTTTCCCCTTTGCAATTCAGAATTCTCTTGCTATTATGATTAACTTACAAAGCTTTTTCAGTATGAAACATAAATTTAAAAGATACTCTCCCTTTTCTAAAAGTGATTTTTTTTAATCCCCAAGCAAGGGTATACAACTAGAACTTGGAAGGAAGAATCAAAATGGCTCTATTTTTTTTTCTGGAAGTGGAATCCCGTGGGTTAAGCAAACCTTTAATTGCACCCTATCTAACTTGGCTGTTATCCCTTAATGTTTTTGTTAAGCAAAGTGTATCCTTTTATTATGCCACCAAATACTTCTGCTGTTGACAAAATAATAGGCTGAATATGTCATCACAGATGTTTTGCTGGAATTGCCTCTTCTATCTTTTTTTGTTTTTCTGTGTAAGATACATTTTGGGAGCACTCTGTTGTCTTTTGCAGCTGATGCCAAGATTATGCAATAAAAGCCCTAACATGTAGTAATAATAAGTTGTGTTAGCCAGGGAAATGTTTGCAGTGTATTAAATAGTCAGTTTTGGAAATGTGTACAAAACCAGCTCATGTACAGCTCCATTTCTTTTAAATGCTACTCTGGGCTGAAGCAGCAGGTGCTGACCACAGTGCTGCCAGCACAGGAAAGAGGAAGGCCACAGGCTTCCAGTCCTTTTTTTGTACCAACCCTGATGCTGTGACCACAGCCTGCCCTCTAATTACTCTTTTCAATCCCAATACATCTGTCTTATAGCTTCCTCCTCCACATTTAAATTCTGCTGCTAAAAAAACACTGCACATGCAAATTACACCATTCTAGAGGCTGGAGAACTATCACAATCTATGGCTGTTGTAGCCAGTAGCTGATATGTTGGACTTTTAGTGAACTGTAGATAGCAACTCCATTATTTACTTGTGGTAAATGTTTTTTTTTAAGTGTTTGCTGTTCAAATACCTGGAAGAGCTACCGGGTATATGAAAATTACACAAAAGTCTACTTTAGAACCTGGTTTAAATAATCATTTCTTGATAGTAATCCCTGCACGACTTGATCAAAATCCAGAATGAAACACCAGTCTCTGGTAAGGGAACTGCTACAGCACTCTGGGAACTTTAGTCTTCCATCAGTCCTCTGTATTAATGCAGACATATCTGAACATGAACTATGAGCCTTGAAGCAGCCCTATATTTGCAGGAATGAAACAAAACAACTTCAATGTTATACTTTAGAGAAAGTTGAATAGCATTAAGGTTCCTGTCACATGCCTGAGAAGGAAAAACTTGGATCCAACTGGGGGTCTTTTGGATTCCTTCATGTTCAAGACCCTGGCTTGCAGTGCAGCTCACTCTGTAAACTCAATTTAGCCCAATTTAGAGAGCCTGTCCTCAATCCCTGTCCTGCATCCTCTCCTGTCCACCAGGAGGCAAAATGCTTCATTAGTGAGCCTGACTTCTTCATTGCAGCCAAGCCCAGCTACAGGAGCCTCCCTGATAATTAACTGGGGAATAATCTAAAGAGCAACCATGTGGCTTCTCCAGTGTTTAAATTTACAGGGGCAGAGTGCTGTCAGCCTGAGGAGCAGATCAAAGCAGTAACAGCCATCTGCTTAAAAGGAATCTATGGATTGATACACACTCTTGACAAAGAGTTTGTTTTGCTCTGTTTAACATTTAGAACAGCTTCTGGTTATCATATGTAATGTTGTTACTCAGTGCCCAAGACAATTCTTGATCCCAGTTACCTCGGTCTCATGAATTTTGTAGATTCTTGATCCCAATCACCTCCTTTCCAAGAATTCAGTAGCACCAGGCTGAAACTGCAATGCAAATTCATTTTAATAGCACTCAACACTTTGTGTTAGACCCTAAAACACCAAGCAGTTCTGCATCTGCGGATGCTTGAACACTTAAAATGTCTTGTGTACACATTAGACTTGGGTTTTGGTGTTTCAGCTGGTGCATTGATGTATGAATAGGTTTTATATGCTGTTTTCATTATGGAGAGAGTTACTATTGCTCCCTAATCCAAGGAAAAGCTACATTATGTGAGCATTAATGCCAACTTTCGCCAGTGAGTGCCATATCCACTGTCACGGCTCCCAGTGGGATGGGATTCCACAAACCATCCCCATCCAGGAGGCACATTGAGAGTGCGCTGCTGACACATATGAATAAAAGCCACCACTGGGGCTGAGGTACCGGGGAGGCGACGCCGAAACCCCCTCAGGGACCGGGGAGGGCGGGGATGCCGGGACCCCCCAGGCCCCTCAGCGACCGGGAAGAGGATGCTGGCACCCCCCAACCCACTGCCGTTTCCTCAGGGTTCGAAGGGGGATGTCTGGACCCTTCAGCCCTCACCGTGCCCTCAGGGGCCGGAGTGGGGATGCCGAGGCCCTCCCAGCCCATTGCAGCCCCCTCAAGGAGAGTGTGTGGGGGCGTACCGGGACCCCTCAGGAGCCGCCGGCGCCGCGGGGGTTAACGCGGCTCGGCCGCCAGGGGGCGGCGCCGCGCGCGCGCTGACAGCCGGCGCGTGCGCGCTGGCGCCTCATTGTGCCCGGCC